>CM075722.1:132352-334852 GCA_037974335.1 Prionace glauca | reverse complement strand
GGGGAGAGGGAGAGGGGGGGGGGAGAGAGAGGGGGGGGGAGAGAGAGGGGGGGAGGGAGAGAGAGGGGGGGGGGGGAGAGGGGGGGGGGAGAGAGAGAGGGGGGGAGAGGGAGAGGGGGGGAGGGGGAGAGGGAGAGAGAGAGGGGGGGGGAGAGAGAGGGGGGGGGAGAGAGGGGGGGGGAGAGAGAGGGGGGGAGGGGGGGGGAGGGGGGGAGGGGAGGGGGAGAGAGGGGGGGGGGAGAGAGAGGGGGGGGAGGGGAGGGGGAGAGGGGGGGGAGAGAGAGAGGGGGGGGGGGAGAGAGAGAGGGGGGGGGGAGAGAGAGAGGGGGGGGGGGAGAGAGAGAGAGGGGGGGGGGTGAGGAGGGAGTGGAGGGGAGGAGGAGGGAGTGGGGGGGGAGGAGGGAGTAAGGGGGAGGAAGTGAGGAGGGAGTGGGGGGGAGGAGGAGGTGAGGAGGGAGTTAGGGGGTGGGGGAGGAGGGACAGAGAGAGGGAGCAGTGTTGGTGGGTGGAGTGGGGGGGAGGAGGGGTGGTGTGCGAATGGGATGGATTTCTATGGAGGAACCAGCACAGTGGTTAGCATTGCTTCCTCAGAGCACCCGGGACCTGCGTTCAATTCCCAGCCTCGGGTCACTGCCCATGTGGAGTTTGCACATTCTCCCCGTGTCTGTGTGGGTTTCCGCCGGGTTCTCCAGTTTCCTCCCGCAGTCCAAAGATGTTTGGGTTTGGGGATTGGCCGTGCTAAAATTGCCTCTTAGTATTGAGGGACTGGCTGGGGTAAATGTATAGGTTATGGAGATAGGACCTGGGTCTGATTATGGTTCGCTGATGACACGAAGGTCGGCGGTGTTGTGGATGGTCTGGAAGGATGTCAAAAGTTGCAGCAGGACATAGATAGGATGCAGGAATGGGCGGAGAAGTGGCAGATGGACTTCAACGCGGATAAATGTGTAGTCGTCCATTTCGGCAGAACCAACGGAATGAACGAGTACACTATCAAGGGCAGGAGTCTTAGTAGCGTTGAAGAGCAGAAGGATCTCGGGGTCCGGGTCCACAGGACTCTTAAATCGGCCTCGCAGGTGGAGGAGGTGGTCAAGAAGGCGTATGGTGTACTGGCCTTCATTAATCGAGGGATTGAGTTTAGGAGTCGGGAGGTAATGCTGCAACTTTACAGGACCCTCGTCAGGCCTCATTTGGAGTACTGTGCGCAGTTCTGGTCGCCTCACTATAGGAAAGACGTAGAAGCTATTGAAAGGGTGCAGAGGAGATTTACAAGGATGTTGCCTGGACTGGGAGGCATGCCTTATGAAGATAGGTTGAGGGAGCTGGGACTCTTTTCCCTGGAGAGGCGAAGGTTGAGAGGCGACCTGATAGAAGTTTATAAAATGTTGAGAGGAATAGATAGGGTGGACTCTCAGAGGCTATTTCCCCGGGTTGAAATGGTCGCTACGAGAGGACACAGATTTAAGGTGCGGGGAGGGAAGTACAGAGGTGATGTTCGGGGTAAGTTTTTCACTCAGAGGGTGGTGAGTGAATGGAATCGGCTGCCGTCGTCGGTGGTGGAGGCGAACTCGCTGGGGTCTTTTAAAAGACTTCTGGATGAGTATATGGGGTTTAATAGGATTGGGGGTTATAGATAGGTCTATAGATTGGTGGGGTTGATGTGATCGGCGCAACTCGAGGGCCGAAGGGCCTGTTTGTGCTGTAATGTTCTATGTTCTATGGTTGGTGCTGATTTGATGGGCCGAATGACCTTCTTCTGCACTGTAGCGATTGTGTAATTCTATGAAGTAAACAGACCACCTTGGACTGGGTGTTGTGCAATGAGAAAGGATTAGTTAGCAATCTAGCTGTGAGAGAACCCTTGGGGACGAGTGACCATAATATGGTAGAATTGTTTGTCAAGGTGGATAGTCCTGGATCTCAGTAATAGAAACTATGATGGTATGAGGCATGAATTGGCCATGATGGACTGGGAAAGACAGCGGACAGGCAATGGCAGGCATTTAAAGGATGAATAGATGAACTCCAGAGGTTGTTTATTCCTGTTTGGAGCAAGAGCAGTAAGGGAATTGTGGCCAAACCGTGGCTTACAAGGGAAATTAGAGTGTCAGATTCAAGGAAGAAGCATACAAATTGGTAAGAAAAAGCAACTGGTCTGAGGATTGGGAGCAGTTTAAAATTCAGCAAAGGAGGAGCAAGGATAGATTAAGAAGGGAAAAATAGAGTGTGAAAGTAAGCTAGCATTTGGACACGGTGGGCTCGAGGAGGAGTTCTTGGAATGCCGCCGGGATAGATTCCTGGAACAGTGTGTGTTGAAGCCGACGAGGGAGAGAGCTATCTTGGATCTGGTGCTATGTAATGAGGCGGGTAGAATTAGGGACCTTGCGGTGAAGGATCCTCTTGGGGAGAGTGATCATTGTATGGTGGAGTTTCTGGTGCAGATGGAGGAGGAGAAAGTGGGTTCCCGGACACGCGTACTTTGTTTGAATAGAGGGGAGTACGATAGGATGAGACAAGAATTGGCGAATGTGGACTGGGGGAGTACGTTGGAGGGAGGGTTTGCTGAGGAGCAACAAAGGAGGTGAAGGAAAGTGTTAAATTAAAAGTGAAGGCGTTTAGAGTAGCTAAGAGTAGTGGGCGAGAAGAGGATTGGGAGAGGTTTAAATGTCAACAAAGATTGACAAAGAAGTTGATAAAGAAGGGTAGGAGAAACTATGAAGCTGCGCTAGCACTTAATATAAAAAAGGATAGCAAGAGTTTTTATAAATATATAAAAAGGAAGAGGCTGGCTAGGGTGAACGTTGGTCCTTTAGAGGATGAGAAAGGGGACCTAGTGGTAGGGGATGGGGATATGGCTAAGGTATTGAATAACTTTTTTGTTTCTGTCTTCACGGAGGAGGACGTGAATAATTTGCCGGGTGTTAGTGATGGAAAGGTGGTAGGATTGGAGGGTCTTAATGACATTACTGTTACGAGAGAGGCGGTGCTCGACAGACTGGAGGGGCTGATTGTGGACAAGTTCCCAGGACCGGATGGAATGCATCCGAGGGTTCAGAAAGAAATGGCGGAGGTGATAGTGGATGCCTTAGTGGTTATTTCCCAGACGTCGCTGGATTCCGGGGAAGTGCCGGAAGATTGGAAAACGGCTAATGTTACGCCGTTGTTTAAGAAGGGTGCCAGGCAAAAGGCGGGGAATTATAGGCCGGTTAGTTTAACGTCTGTTGCAGGTAAAATGTTAGAATCCGTCATTAAGGAGGAAATTGTGAGGCATCTTGAAGGGAATTGCTTGATAGAGCGGATGCAGCATGGTTTCATTAAAGGGAAGTCGTGTCTGACAAATTTACTGGAGTTCTATGAGGATGTTGTTAAGATAAGGTTGTTAAGAAGGCATACGGTGTCTTGGCGTTTATTGGTAGGGGGATTGAATTTAGGAGTCGCAGCATCATGATGCAACTGTACACAACTCTGGTGCGGCCGCACTTGGAGTACTGTGTGCAGTTCTGGTCCCCACATTACAGGAAGGATGTGGAGGCTTTGGAGAGGGTGCAGAGGAGGTTTACCAGGATTTGCCTGTGTGCAGTTTTGGGCGCCGCACCTGCGCAAGAATATTTTGGCCCTGGAGGGAGTGCAGAGGAGGTTTACTCGGCTGATACCGGAGTTGAGGGGATTGAACTATGAGGAGAGGCTGAATAAACTAGGCTTGTACTCGTTAGAGTTCAGAAGAATGAGGGGAGATCTCATTGAGACGTATAAGATGATGAATGGGATGGAGAGGATAGAGGTGGAGAGACTCTTCCTGCTCAAAAAAGACAGTAGGACTAGGGGGCACAGCCTCAAGATAAAGGGGGGGCGGTTTAGAACAGAGTTGAGGAGGAACTTCTTCACTCAAAGGGTGGTGAACCTCTGGAATTCTCTGCCCGTTGAAGTGGTGGAGGCTGCCTCGCTAAATATTTTTAAGAAACGGGTTGATGGGTTTTTGATGAGAGAAGGGATCAAGGGTTATGGGGAGAGAGCAGGAAGGTGGAGCTGAGTCACGACAGATCAGCCATGATCTTATTGAATGGCGGGGCAGGCTCGAAGGGCCAGATGGCCTACTCCTGCTCCTATTTCTTATGGTGGGGAGGTCCAGTGAGGAGAGGCTGAGGGATTTGGGGTTGTTTTCGCTGGAAAGAAGGCAGCTAAGAGGGGATCTTATTGAAACATATAAGATAATTAGAGGTTTAGATAGGGTGGATAGTGATAGCCTTTTTCCTCAGATGGAGAAATCTAGCACGAGGGGGCATGGCTTTAAATTAAGGGGTGGTAGTTATAGGATGGATGTCAGGGGTAGGTTCTTTACCCAGAGGGTGGTGAGGGATTGGAATGCCCTGCCAGCTGCAGTTGTAATTGCGCCTAGTTTGGGGGCGTTTAAGAGATCTGTGGATAGGTTTATGGACGAAAAGGGATTGGTTTAGGTTAGTGGGTCATTGTTTTGTAACTGGTCGGCGCAACATCGTGGGTCAAAGGGCCTGTTCTGCGCTGTAATGTTCTATGTTCTATGTGTCTAGGGCGGTGGATAGAGGAGAGCCGGTGGATGTGGTCTTTCTGGATTTTCAGAAGGCGTTTGACAAAGTACCTCACAAGAGGTTATTGCAGAAGGTCGAGGGACATGGAGTTGGGGGTAGGGTGTTAGCGTGGACAGAGGATTGGTTGTCAAATAGGAGGCAGAGAGTGGGAGTCAACGGGTGCTATTCGGATTGGCGGTTGGTGACTAGTGGAGTGCCCCAGGGGTTGGTGCTGGGGCCTCAGCTTTTTACCATTTATATAGATGATCTGGAGGAGGGAACCGAGTGTAGGGTGTCGAAATTTGCTGATGACACCAAGATTGGGGGAACGGCAAATTGTGCGGAGGGTGTGGAGAGTCTGCAGAAGGATCTAGATAGGCTGGGCGAATGGGCCAGGAAATGGCAAATGGAATTTAATGTTGGCAAGTGTGAGGTGGTCCACTTTGGTAGGAATAATAGTAGGAAGGACTATTACTTATGTGGCGAAAAACTGCAGCAGGCGATGGTGCAGATGGACCTCGGGGTCCTTGTGCATGAGTCGCAAAAACCCAGCTTGCAGGTGTAGCAGGTGGTCAGGAAGGCGAATGGGTTGCTGGCCTTCATAGCGAGGGGGATTGAATATAAAAGTAGGGAGGTCTTGCTGCAGCTGTATAGGGCATTGGTGAGGCTGCAGCTGGAGTACTGTGTGCAGTTTTGGGCACCGCACTTATGCAAGGATATTTTGGTTTTGGAGGGAGTGCAGAGGAGGTTTACTCGGCTGATACCGGAGTTGAGGGGGTTGAGCTATGAGGAGAGGCTGAATAAACTAGGCTTGTACTCGTTAGAGTTGAGAAGAATGAGGGGAGATCTCATTGAGATGTATAAGATGATGAATGGGATGGATAGGATCGAGGTGGAGAGACTCTTCCTGCTCAAAAAAGACAGTAGGACTAGGGGGCACAGCCTCAAGATAAAGGGGGGGCGGTTTAGAACGGAGTTGAGGAGGAACTTCTTCACTCAAAGGGTGGTGAATCTCTGGAATTCTCTGCCCGTTGAAGTGGTGGAGGCTGCCTCGCTAAATATTTTTACGATGCGGGTTGATGGGTTTTTGATAAGAGGGGGGATTAAGGGTTATGGGGAGAGGATCGGAATGTGGAACTGAGCAGCGACAGATCAGCCATGATCTTATTGAATGGCGGGGCAGGCTCGAAGGGCTAGATGGCCTCCTCCTGCTCCTATTTCTTATGTTCTTGTGTTCTTATGTAAAAGTTTCTATAGGTGTGTAAGGAGAAAAAGATTGACAAAAATGAATATAGGCCCATTACAGTCAGAAACGGGAGAATTCATAACGGGGATTAAAGAAATGGCTGGGAATTACATTTATACTTTGCTTCAGTCTTCACAAAGGAAGACATGAATAATGTACCAGAAATGCTGAGAGAAACATGTTTTAGTGAGGAGCTGAAGGAATCGGCATTTGTAGAGAAATGGTTTTGGGGGAATTGATGGGATTGAAGGTGGAGGAATCTCCAGCTCCTGATAATCTTCATCCCAGAATACTTAAGGAAGTGGCTCTGGAAATAGTAGATCCATCGGTAGTTATTTTCCAAAATTCTCTGGACTCGGGACTGGTTCCTACAGATTGGAGGGTTGCTGATGTAAGGGAGGTAGAGAGAAAACAGGGAACTACAGACCAGTGAGTCTAACATCAGTACTGGGGAAGTTGCTAGAATCCATTATCAAGGATTTCATAACTCAAGAACAGAAGGTTGGTTAGGGCAAGATTAGGGCCAGTTATAGACAGCAGAGGGAAGTTATGTGTGGAACCGGAGGAGATTGGAGAGGCATTGAACCAGTATTTCTCTTCGGTGTTCACGCAGGGGGACATGGATATAGCTGAGGAGGACACTGGGTTGCAGGGGAGTAGAATTGACAGTGTTGCAGTTAATAAGGAGGATGTGCTAGATATTCTGGAGGGTCTGAAAATAGATAAGTCCCCTGGTCCGGATGGGATTTACCCCAGGATTCTCTGGGAGGCTAGAGAGGTGATTGCAGAGCCTCTGGCTCTGATCTTCAGGTTGTCTTTGGTCTCTGGTATAGTACCGGACGATTGGAGGTTAGCGAATGTTGTCCCATTTTTTGAGAAGGGGAACAGAGACTTTGCCGGGAATTATAGACCGGTGAGTCTCACTTCTGTTGTGGGCAAGGTTTTAGAAAAAATTATTCGGGATAGTATTTATAGTTATTTGGAGAGTAATGAATTGATTGGAGATAGTCAGCATGGTTTTGTAGCGGGTCGGTCGTGCCTTACTCACCTTATTGAGTTTTTTGAGAAAGTGACCAAAGAGGTGGATGGGGGTAAGGCAGTGGACGTGGTGTATATGGATTTTAGTAAGGCGTTTGATAAGGTTCACCATGGTAGGCTTCTGCAGAAAATGCAGATGTATGGGATTGGGGGTGATCTAGGGAATTGGATCAGGAATTGGCTAGCGGATAGGAGGCAGAGGGTGGTGGTTGATGGTAAATATTCATCATGGAGTTCGGTTACAAGTGGTGTGCCTCAGGGATCTGTTTTGGGGCCACTGCTGTTTGTAATTTTTATTAATGATCTGGATGAGGGTATAGTTGGGTGGATTAGTAAATTTGCTGATGACACCAAAGTCGGAGGTGTGGTAGATAGTGATGAAGGGTGTCATAGTTTGCAGGAAGACTTAGACAGGTTGCAGAGCTGGGCCGAGAGGTGGCGGATGGAGTTTAATGCGGAGAAGTGTGAGGTAATTCACTTTGGCAGGAATAACAGATGTGTCGAGTATAGGGCTAACGGGAGGACTTTGAATAGTGTGGATGAACAGAGGTGTATGTGTACATAGATCCCTGAAAGTTGGGAGTCAAGTAGATAAGGTTGTTAAGAAGGCATACGGTGTCTTGGCATTTATTGGTAGGGGGATTGAATTTAGGAGTCGCAGCGTCATGTTGCAACTGTACACAACTCTGGTGCGGCCGCACTTGGAGTACTGTGTGCAGTTCTGGTCCCCACATTACAGGAAGGATGTGGAGGCTTTGGAGAGGGTGCAGAGGAGGTTTACCAGGATGTTGCCTGGTATGGAGGGGAGGTCCTATGAGGAGAGGCTGAGGGATTTGGGGTTGTTTTCGCTGGAAAGAAGGCGGCTAAGAGGGGATCTCATTGAAACATATAAGATGATTAGAGGTTTAGATAGGGTGGATAGTGATAGCCTTTTTCCTCTGATGGAGAAATCTAGCACGAGGGGGCATGGCTTTAAACTAAGGGGTGGTTGTTATAGGATAGATGTCAGGGGTAGGTTCTTTACCCAGAGGGTGGTGAGGGATTGGAATGCCCTGCCTGCTGCAGTTGTAAATGCGCCTAGTTTGGGGGCGTTTAAGAGATCTGTGGTTAGGTTTATGGACGAAAAGGGATTGGTTTAGGCTAGTGGGTCATTGTTTTTGTAACTGGTCGGCGCAACATCGTGGGCCGAAGGGCCTGTTCTGCGCTGTAATGTTCTGTGTTCTATGTTCTAGCTCAACATTTGGAAGGCAGTGGGATAATCAGACACAGTCAGCATGGATTTACAAAAGTAAACTCATGCTTGATGAGTTTACAGGATTATGAGAGGGGCATGGACAGAGTGGATAGTCAGAAGTTTTTTCCCCAGGGTGGAAGAGTCAATTACTAGGGGGCACAGGTTTAAGGTGCGACGGGCAAGGTTTAAAGGCAGATTTTTTTACACACAGTAATGGGTGCCTGGAACTCGTTGCTGGGGGAGGTAGTGGAAGTGAATACAGTAGTGACTTTGAAGGGGCGTCTTGACAAATCCATGAACAGGATGGGAATAGAGGGATATGGTCCCTGGAAGGGTAGGGGGTTTTAGTTCAGTTGGGCAGCACGGGTCAGTGCAGACTTGGAGGGCTGAAGGGCCTGTTCCTGTGCTGGAATTTTCTTTGTTCTTTGAGTCTATTGGAATTTTTTGAGGATGTAAGTAGTAGATTTGATGGAGGAGAATCAGTGGATGTGGTTTATTTAGACTTTCAGAAGGCTTTCAACGAGGTCTCACAAAACAGACTATGTAAAGTTAAAATAGGTGGAATTGCAGCAAATGCCATGAAATGGATAGAAAGCTGGTTAGCAGATAGGAAGCAAAGAGTTGGCATAAATGGGTCTTTTTCTGATTGGTAGGCAGTGATTAGTGGGGTTCCACAGGGATCTGTGCTCAGACCCCAACTGTTCACATTATATATTAATGATTTGGAAGAGGGAATTGAATGTATTATCTCCAAATTTGCAGATGATACAAAGTTGGGTGGGAGGGTGAGCTGTGAGGATACAGAGATGCTTCAGTGTGATTTGGACAGGCTGAGTGTGTGGGTATCTGCATAGCAGATGCAGTATAATGTGGATAAATGTGAGGTTATCCATTATGGGAGCAAGGAATCTCTGGCATTCTAGGGACCCTCAACCTCTGCATCAGTAAACATGCCCCCATCCACACTTCGTGCCCCAACCTGTTCATTTTACCTCACTGTAGCAGCCCCTTCTGACCATCTGACGGGCAACATGACAGCTCAGTGACTGTTTGCTGTGCAGATTCATGGATTTGGGCTGGTGTCTGTGGGAGTTTGCACGTTCTCCCCGTGATTGCGTGGGTTTTCTCCGGGTGCTCCGGTTTTGCTTGATAGGGCGGACGCAACATGGTTTCATTAAGGGGAAGTCGTGTCTGACAAATTTACTGCAGTTCTATGAGGATGTGTCTAGGGCAGTGGATAGAGGAGAGCCGGTGGATGTGGTCTTTCTGGATTTTCAGAAGGCGTTTGACAAGGTACCTCACAAAAGGTTATTGCAGAAGGTCAGGGGACATGGAGTTGGGGGTAGGGTGTTAGCGTGGATAGAGGATTGGTTGTCAAATAGGAGGCAGAGAGTGGGGGTCAACGGGTGCTATTCGGATTGGCGGTTGGTGACTAGTGGAGTGCCCCAGGGGCCGGTGCTGGGGCCTCAGCTATTTACCATTTATATAGATGATCTGGAGGAGGGAACCGACTGCAGGGTGTCGAAATTTGCTGATGACACCAAGATTGGGGGAAAGGCAAATTGTGAGGAGGGTGTGGAGAGTCTGCAGAAGGATCTAGATAGGCTGGGCAAATGGGCCAGGAAATGGCAAATGGAATTTAATGTTGGCAAGTGTGAGGTGGTCCACTTTGGTAGGAGGAATGGTAGGAAGGACTATTACTTACGGGGCGAAAAACTGCAGCAGGTGACGGTGCAGAGGGACCTCGGGGTCCTTGTGCATGAGTCGCAAAAACCCAGCTTGCAGGTGCAGCAGGTGGTCAGGAAGGCGAATGGGATGCTGACCTTCATCGCGAGGGGGATTGAATATAAAAGTAGGGAGGTCTTGCTGCAGCTGTACAGGGCATTGGTGAGGCCGCAGCTGGAGTACTGTGTGCAGTTTTGGGCGCCGCACCTGCGCAAGGATATTTTGGTTTTGGAGGGAGTGCAGAGGAGGTTTACTCGGCTGATACCGGAGTTGAGGGGATTGAGCTATGAGGAGAGGCTGAATAAACTAGGCTTGTACTCGTTAGAGTTTAGAAGAATGAGGGGAGATCTCATTGAGACGTATAAGATGATGAATGGGATGGATAGGATAGAGGTGGAGAGACTCTTCCTGCTCAAAAAAGACAGTAGGACTAGGGGGCACAGCCTCAAGATAAAGGGGGGGCGGTTTAGAACGGAGTTGAGGAGGAACTTCTTCACTCCAAGGGTGGCGAATCTCTGGAATTCTCTACTCGTTGAAGTGGTGGAGGCTGCCTCGCTAAATATTTTTAAGACGCGGGTTGATGGGTTTTTGATAAGAGAGAGGATTAAGGGTTATGGGGAGAGGGCAGGAATGTGGAACTGAGCCACGACAGATCAGCCATGATCTTATTGAATGGCGGGGCAGGCTCGAAGGGCTAGATGGCCTACTCCTGCTCCTATTTCTTATGTTCTTATAAGGGGTAAACCTTTTAGAACTGAGGTGGGGAGAAATTTCTTCACCCAGAGGGTGAGGAATGTGTGGAATTCACTCCCACAGAATGTAGTTGACACTAAAACATCTGATTTCAAGTAGAAATTAGATGTAGCTCTTGGGCCTATAGGGATTGAGGGATATGGAGGGAAGAGGAGATCAGGATATTGAATTCGATGATCAGCCATGATCAAAATGAATGGCGGAGCAGGCTCGAAGGGCTGAGTGGCCTTCTAGTTCCTATGTTCTGTGTACTCCCCCAGTTTGTGCCTTTTTCCAGCAGCTGACTCCTGGCTCTGATTCTTTACATTTGCTGTCACAAGTTCTGGGTTCTGGCACAGGCTGAAGGTCATTTTGAATTTGAGTTTCGCACAAACATTGCAAAGAGACTAGGCATTGTATCAGCTGAACCCATTCACCTCCAGGCTGGAGCCAGGAGAGTTCCTTGCACAATGCAGAGACGAGGCAGATAAACAGAGTGAAAGAATGAGACAGGACAGCACGGGGGTGAGAATCTCCCCTCCAGTGTAATCAGACTCTGGTCCGATGGCTGTTGTTGCAGAACGGGTGATCTCGTTCTTCTGGAGGCTAGATTGCAGCAGATTATAATGACCCTCGGTATTTGTGAAATAACCAGTCCAGAGTCCAATTGTGGAAAATAACTACCAAAGGATCTACTATTTCCGCCACTTTCTTAAGTATTCTGGGATGAAGATTATCAGGATCTGGAGATTTATCCACCTTCAATCCCATCAATTTCCCCAAAACCATTTCTCTGCTAATGCTGATTTCCTTCAGCTCCTCAATAAATCATGTCCCTCTCAGCATTTCTGACACGTTATTCATGTTGTATTTTGTGAAGACTGAAGCAAGGGAGTGAGGTACTGGTTACCACCACCACATCCACATTCTAGCTTCTCTGCCGTTTGGCCATTCACACCCTTTATTCTCTCTGTGGACAGCCATTAGCAGTGTCTTCCCCTGGTTTCTATGGGAATAACTCATCTCTCATTCCTTCACCCTGTAGTATAACTTTCTATGCCTTTTAGCTTTGATAAAGGGTCGTCTGGACTCGAATTGTCAGCTCTTTTTTCTCCTTACACTTGCTGCCAGATCTGCTGAGATTTTTCTAGCATTTCTTTTGGTTTCAGATTCCAGCATCCACAGTAATTTCCTTTTATTATTTTACATACATAGGAATATAGGATAGGATCTGGGTGGGATTGTTATCGTGCAGCGTTGATGGGCTGAATGGCCTTCTGTACTGCAGGGATTCTATGAAAGAGCAGGAATAAACAGGTCTTTTTCCAAACCACAGACAGTGACTAGTGGGGTGCCAGAGGAATCGGTGCTGGGACCCCAGCCATTTACTATGTATATCAATAATTTACATGAGGGAACAAAACATAATATATTCAGATTTAGAAATGAGATAAAGTTGGGTGGGTGGGTGAGCTGTGAGGAGGATGCAGAAATGATTTGGACAGGCTGTGTGTGTGGGCAAATGAATGGCAAATGTCGTATAATGTAGGTAAATATGAGGTTATCCATTTTGGTAACAAAAATGGGAAGGAAGATTATTATTTGAACGGCTGTAAATTGGGAGAGGGGAGTGTGCAGAGGGACCTGGGTGTCCTTGTGCACTAGTCACTCAGAGTAAGCATGCAGGTGCAGCAGGCAGTAAAGAAGGCAAATGACATGTTGGTCCTGAGTGAGAGGATTTGAGTACAGGAGCAGGGATATCCTACTGCAATTATACAGGGCCTTCGTGAGACCACACCTGGAATATTATATTTATGAGGAAGGATGTTCTTGCTCTCGAGGCAGTGCAGTGAGGGTTTAACGGATTGTTCCGGGGATGGTGGGACATCCTATGCATCCTAAATCTCACCTAATCGCATCATAGTTTCCTTTTCCCCCAGCTATAACTCTTGCCCTGTCCTCAGTCTATATTTCAATACCTATCCCTTTTCATCGCTAATGTAAGCGTAACCGAACTGTGGTCACTATCACCAAAGTGCTCACCTACCTCCAAATCTAACACCTGGTCTGGTTCATTACCCAGTACCAAATCCAGTGTGGCCTCACCTCTTCTTGGCCTATCTACATACTGTGTCAGGAAACCTTCCTGCACACATTAGAGAAAAACTGACCCCTCTAATGTGTGCAGGAGGGTTTCCTGACACAGTATGTAGATAGGCCAACAAGAGGTGAGGCCACATTGGATTTAGAACATTGAACATTACAGCGCAGAACAGGCCCTTCGGCCAACGATGTTGCACCGACCAGTTAAAAAACAATGACCCTCTAACCTAAACCAATCTCTTTTCATCCATAAACCTATCCACGGATCTCTTAAACGCCCCCAAACTAGGTGCATTTATAACTGCAGCAGGCAGGGCATTCCAATCCCTCACCACCCTCTGGGTAAAGAACCTACCCCTGACATCCATCCTATAACTACCACCCCTTAATTTAAAGCTATGTCCCCTCGTGCTAGCTTTCTCCATCCGAGGAAAAAGGCTATCACTATCCACCCTATCTAAACCTCTAATCATCTTATATGTTTCAATAAGGTCCCCTCTTAGCCGCCTTCTTTCTAGCGAAAACAACCCCAAATCTCTCAGCCTCTCCTCATAGGACCTCCCTTCCATACCAGGCATACCTGGTAAACCTCCTCTGCACCCTCTCCAAAGCCTCCACATCCTTCCTGTAATGTGGGGACCAGAACTGCACACAATACTCCAAGTGCGGCCGCACCAGAGTTGTGTACAGTTGCAACATGACGCTGCGACTCCTAAATTCAATCCCCCTACCAATAAACGCCAAGACACCGTATGCCTTCTTAACAACCTTATCGACTTGATTCCCTACTTTCAGGGATCTATGTACACATACACCTAGATCCCTCTGTTCATCCACACTATTCAAAGTCCTCCCGTTAGCCCTATACTCAACACATCTGTTATTCCTACCAAAGTGAATTACCTCACACTTCTCCGCATTAAACTCCATCCGCCACCTCTCGGCCCAGCTCTGCAACCTGTCTAAGTCTCCCTGCAAACTATGACACCCTTCCTCACCCTTTGGTACTGAGTAATGAACCAGACCAGGTGTTAGACTTGGAGGTAGGTGAGCACTTTGGTGATAGTGATCACAATTCGGTTACGTTTACCTTAGTGATGGAAAGGGATAGGTATATATCACAGGGGAAGAGTTATAGCTGGGGGAAAGGTAATTATGATGTGATTAGCTGAGATTTAGGATGTATAGGATGTGGAAGGAAACTGCAGGGGATGGGCACAACTGAAATATGGAGCTTGTTCAAGGAACAGCTACTGTGTGTCCTTGGTAAATATGTACCTGTCAGGCAGGGAGGAAGTGCTCGAGCGAGGGAACCATGGTTTACTAGCAGAGTTGAATCTCTTGTGAAGAGGAAGAAGGAGACTTGCGTAAAGATGAGACGTGAAGGCTCAGTTAGGGCACTGGAGAGTTAAAGTTAGCCAAGAAGGACCTAAAGAGAGATCTAAGAAGAGGCAGGAAGGGACATGTGAAGCCTGGCAGGTAGGATCAAGGAAAACCCTAAAGCTTTCTATAGGTATGTCAGGAATAAAAGAATGATAGGGTAAGATTAGGGCCAGTCAAGGACAGTAGTGGGAATTTATGCTTGGTGTCCGAAGAGATAGGAGAGGCGCTAAGTGAATATTTTTCATCAGTATTCACACAGGAAAAAGACAATGTAATCGAGGAGAACACTGAGATACAGGCTATTAGACTAGACGGGATTGAGGTTCATGAGGAGGTATTAGCAATTCCGGAAAGTGTGAAAATAGATAAGCCTCCTGCACCAGATGGGATTTATCCTAGGATTCTCTGAGAGGCTAGGGAGGAGATTGCAGAGCCTTTGGCTTTGATCTTTAGGTCATCATTGTCTATAGGAATAGTGCCAGAAAACTGAAGGATAGGAAATGTTATCTCCTTGTTCAAGAAGGGGAGTAGAGACCATCCTGGGAATTATAGACAAGTGAGCCTTACTTCTGTTGTGGGCAAAGTTTTGGAAAGAATTATAAGAGATAGGATTTATAATCATCTAGAGGGAAATAAATTGATTAGGGATAGTCAACACGGTTTTCTGAAGGGTAGGCCGTGCCCCACAAACCTTATCGAGTTTTTTGAGAAGGTGACCAAAAAGGTAGATAAGGGTAAGGCAGTTGACGTGGTGTATATGGATTTTAGCAAAGTGTTTGATAAGGTTCCCCATGGTAAGCTACTGCAGAAAATGCAGATGCATGGGATTGAGGGTGATTTAGCAGTTGGATCAGGAATTGGCTAGCTGATAGAAGACAGAGGGTGGTGGTTGATGGGAAATATTCAACCTGGAGTTCGGTTACGAGTGGTGTGCCTCAGGGATCTGTTTTGGGGCCACTGCTGTTTGTCATTTTTATAAATGAACTGGGCAAGGGTGTAGAAGGATGGGTTGCGAATGGCACTAAAGTTGGTGGAGTTGTGGACAGTGCGGATGGATGTTGCAGGTTACAGAGGGACAGAGATAAACTGCAGAGCTGGGCTGAGAGGTGGCAAATGGAGTTTAATATGGAAAAGTATGAAGTGACTCACTTTGGAAGGAGGAGTACAGGAATACAGAATACTGGGCTAATGGTAAGTCACATGGTAGTGTGGATGAGCAGAGAGATCTTGGTGTCCATGTGCATAGATCCCTGAAAGTTGGCATCCAGGTTGATAAGGTTGTTAAGAATGTGTACGGTGTGTTAGCTTTTATTGGTAGAGGGATTGTGTTTAGGAGCCACTGCGCTTGTGCCGGGCGTCGGGGCGGATGCTGCGTTCGGGGTGGGGCAGACTGAGGAACAGTGATATCTCACTCTGTGTTGATGAACAGTGTGCGGTCTCTCACTCTCGAGACTTTGTGACCCACTGTAATTTCTGATATTCCCACAGTTGAGACAAGGGATTGTCCACGGGATTGAGACCACCTTCCTGGCGATGGACACTGAGGAAGGGCTGGAAGTAACTTGGAATGAAGTTCACTTCACCGACCAACGAGTCTTCCGGATTCATGAGGTACTCCCACTCTGCCCAATCGCCTCCAGCAGTAAGCCAGTAATCTATATTTGTATAGCGTATTCAACGTGGTAAAGTGTTGTTTTGTATGGCAAAATCACTGAGCTAATTGGGATAAATTTTGAACATATTGACGAAGGAAGTGCCGTGGACGTAGTGTACATGGACTTCAGCAAGGCGTTTGATAAGGTCCCCCATGCAAGACTTCTTGAGAAGGTGAGAGGGCATGGGATCCAAGGGCCTTTGGCCTTGTGGATCCAGAACTGGCTTGCCTGCAGAAGGCAGAGAGTGGTTGTGGATGGGTCTTTTTCGGAATGGAGGTCAGTCACCAGTGGGGTGCCCCAGGGATCTGTTCTGGGACCCTTGCTGTTTGTCATTTTCATAAATGACCTGGATGAGGAAGTGGAGGGATGGGTTAGCAAGTTCGCTGATGACACGAAGGTCGGCGGTGTTGTGGATGGTCTGGAAGGATGTCAAAAGTTGCAGCAGGACATAAATAGGATGCAGGACTAGGCGGAGAAGTGGCAGATGGACTTCAACGCGGATAAATGCGTTGTCGTCCATTTTGGCAGAACCAACGGGATGAACGAGTACACTATCAAGGGCAGAAGTCTGAGTAGTGTTGAAGAGCAGAAGGATCTTGGGGTCCGGGTCCACAGGACTCTTAAATCGGCCTCGCAGGTGGAGGAGGTGGTCAAGAAGGCATATGGTGTACTGGCCTTCATTAATCGAGGGATTGAGTTTAGGAGTCGGGAGGTAATGCTGCAACTTTATAAGACCCTTGTCAGGCCTCACTTGGAGTACTGTGCGCAGTTCTGGTCGCCTCACTATAGGAAAGACGTAGAAGCTATTGAGAGGGTACAGAGGAGATTTACAAGGATGTTGCCTGGACTGGGAGGCATGCCTTATGAAGTTAGGTTGAGGGAGCTGGGACTCTTCCCTGGAGAGACGAAGGTTGAGAGGCGACCTGATAGAAGTTTACAAAATGTTGAGAGGAATAGACAGGGTGGATTCTCAGAGGCTATTTCCCCAGGTTGAAATGGTCGCTACGAGAGGACACAGATTTAAGGTGCAGGGAGGGAAGTTCAGAAGTGATGTTAGGGGTAAGTTTTTCACTCAGAGGGTGGTGAGTGAATGGAATCGGCTGCCGTCGTCGGTGGTGGAGGCGAACTCGCTGGGGTCTTTTAAAAGACTTCTGGGTGAGTATATGGGATTTAATGAGATTGAGGGTTATAGATAGGTCTATAGATTGGTAGGTGTTGATGTGATCGGCGCAACTCGTGGGCTGAAGGGCCTGTTTGTGCTGTAATGTTCTATGTTCTATATCTAACAACTCAAAGCTAGGCGTTGTAACATAGTAAATAGGAGCAAGAGTAGGCCTTTCGACCCCTGGAGCCTGCTCTTTGTTATCATCGCTAATCTTCTATCCCAACTCCATACTGCCGTGCTCTCCCCTCACCCACTGTGCAGTCTACAAATCTATTTCCTCCTCAAATACATTCAGTCGTAGAGAATTCCATTGGTTCACCACCCTCTGAGTGAAGAAATGTTTCCACATTGGCCTCCCCTCTTGTCCTGAGATTGTATTCCCTGATTCTAGATTCCCTGTCAGCCAGAGGAGACAATATCCCTACATCCAGTCTGTTCAGCCCTGTCAGAAATGTATATGTTTCAAGGAGATACTCTTCCAGCGAATTATAGCCCATTCAACCCAGTCTCTCCTTATGTGACAATCCTGTCGTCCAAGGTGGTGCTGTGGGCTGTCAATAGCTGCAGAATTTTATACAACTATCATCTATAACTGGCATATCTCTCACTCTACCATCACTGCCAAGCAAGGGGATCATCCCTGCTCCAAAAAAGAGTACAGGAGGGCTTTCCAGGAGTAACACCAGACATACCAGAGGTCTGAACCCTAAGTTAAAACACAGGACTACTTGCATACCAAACAGTGACAGCAGCACACAGTAGAGCTCATTGATCTCACAACCAATGGATCAGATCTAAGCTCTGCAGTCCTTCCACATCCAGTCCTGAATGGTGGTGGACAATTAAACAACTCACTGGAGGAGGCTCCACAAATATCCCCACCCTCAATGATGGAGGAGCCCAGCACAATTGGGACATCTTGTGCAAAACATTGGTAAGACCACACATAAAACATTACAGCGCAGTACAGGCCCTTCGGCCCTCGATGTTGCGCCGACCAGTGGAACCAGTCTAATGACCCTCTAACCTAAACTATTCCAATGTTATCCATATGCCTATCCACTGACCATTTGAACGCCCTTAAAGTTGGCGAGTCCACAACTGCTGCAGGCAGGGCATTCCACACCCTTACTACCCTCTGAGTAAAACTTGGAATACTGTGTACAGGTCTGGTCACCCTATTATAGAAAGGATATTATTAAAAAGAATGCAGAAGAGATTTACTGGGATGCTACCAGGACTTAATGGATTGAGTTATAAGGAGAGACTGGATAGACTGGGACTTTTTTCTCTGGAGTGTAGGAGGCTGAGGGGTGATCTTATAGAGGTCTATAAAATAATGAGGGACATAGACAAGGTAGATAGTCAATATCTTTTCCCAAAGGTAGGGGAGTCTAAAACCAGAGGGCATAGGTTTAAGGTGAGAGGGGAGTGATTCAAAAGGGTCCAGAGGGGCAATTTTTCATACAGAAGGTGGTGAGTGTCTGGAACAATCTGCCAGAGCTGGTTGTAGTAGAGGCGGATACAATTTTACCTTTTAAAAAGCATTTAGACAGTTACATGAGGGGAGATCTCATTGAGACGTATAAGATGATGAATGGGATGGATAGGATAGAGGTGGAGAGACTCTTCCCGCTCAGAAAGGACAGTAGGACTAGGGGGCACAGCCTCAAGATAAAGGGGAGGCGGTTTAGAACGGAGTTGAGGAGGAACTTCTTCACTCAAAGGGTGGCGAATCTCTGGAATTCTCTACCCGTTGAAGTGGTGGAGGCTGCCTCGCTAAATATTTTTAAGACGCGGGTTGATGGGTTTTTGATAAGAGAAGGGATTAAGGGTTATGGGGAGAGGGCGGGAAGGTGGAACTGAGTCACGACAGATCAGCCATGATCTTATTGAATGGCGGGGCAGGCTCGAAGGGCCAGATGGCCTACTCCTGCTCCTATTTCTTATGTACATGGGTACAATAGGTATAGAGGGATATGGGCCAAATGAGGGCAATTGGGATTAGTTTAGGGGTTTAAAAAAAAAGGCGGTATGGACAAGTTGGGCTGAAGGGCCTGTTTCCATGCTGTAAACCTCTATGACTCTATGACATCAGAGCAAAAGATTGGGCTGAAGTATTGGCAGCAATCTTCATCCAGAATACCGAACTGGATGATCCATCTCAGCTTCCTCCAGAGTCAGCCTTTAGCCAAATCAATTCACTCCACGTTCAATCGAGAAATGGCTGAAGGCATTGTAGACATAAAGACTATGGACTCTGACAGTGTTACAGAAATAGCTTTTGCTTTAAAACCTCTTATGCCTTTAGCCAGCTGTAACACTGGTGTCTACCCAACTATATGGAAAATTACCTTGCTCTGTCTTATACACAGACATTAAGCCTGTTTCATCTAAATGCAATAAATGATAGCCATTCACTGGTTCATTGCTCAGGACAATACTTTGACCAAAGTCAAGCTGCCCGGTTTAAATTTCAAACAGTGCTAGGCAGTTAACAATCAGCTACCATCAACTAGTGTACTTTCCATGGCAATACCTCTTCCAGGGTCCACTTACCAATCAATCAGCGCTCTCTTCACTTCACTAGAAAGTTGTTGGTTTGCCTGAGATTTTGTATTTGTATTAATTGTCCTAAAGCACGCAAACCTAACTGTAGTTCCGCAAGCAACTCTTTAGGACTGACTGACCCATGTTCAACTGCTGTTTGCGTGGAACCATCCTCCACTTCGGCCTTCAAAGTTTTTGTTTGAATATTTGCGACTACCACCAAGATTTGCATCTGAATGTAGCTCGATCCAACATGCAAACCTTCCATTGACTCTGTCTCCACTTCCCGCTGCCTTGGGAAAGCAGCCAGCATAATCAAGGACCCCACACACCCCGGACATTCTCTCTTCCGCCATCCTTTGTCGGGAGAAAGATACGAAAGTCTGAGGTCACATACCAACTGACTCAAGAACAGCTTCTTTCCTGCTGCTGTCAGACTTCTGAATGGACTTAACTTGTATTAAGTTGATCATTCTCTACACCCTCGCTATGACTGTAACACTACATTCTGCACTCTCTCCTTTCCTTCTCTATGAACAGTGTGCTTTGTCTGTGCAGTGTGCAAGGAACAATACTTTTCCCTGTATGATAACACAAGAGATTCAACTTCTTTAGTAAACCACGGTTCCCTCGCTCGACCACTTCCTCCCTGCCTGACAGGTACATATTTATCAAGGACACACAGTAGCTGTTCCTTGAACAAGCTCCACATTTCAATTGTTCCCATCCCCTGCAATTTCCTTCCACATCCTAAGCATCCTAAATCTCACCTAATCATTTCATAATTACCTTTCCCCCAGCTATAACTCTTCCCCTGCGTATATACCTATCCCTTTCCATCACTAAAGTAAATGTAACCGAATTGTGGTCACTATCACCAAGGTGTTTACCTGCCTCCAAGTCTAACACCTGGCCCGGTTTGTTACCCAGCACCAAATCCAATGTAGCCTCACCTCTTGTTGGCCTATCTACATACTGTGTCAGGAAACCTTCCTGCACACATTGGACAAAAACTGACCCCTCTAAAGTACTCAAACTATAGTGTTTCCAGTCAATATTTGTAAAGTTAAAGTCCCCCATAACAACTACCCTGTTACTTTTGCTCCTATCCAGAATCATCTTTGCAATCCTTCCCTCTACATCTCTGGAACTTTTCAGAGACCTGTTTTTTTTCAGTGCCAGCATGGTCCTGTTAGTGTGAAGGGTAAGGTTGGCAGGAGGAGGAAACACTGGATGATGAGAGATATTGAGACTCTGGTCAATAATTCCCAGCTTGGGTCACTGTCTGTGTGGAATTTGCACATTCTCCCCATTCCAGTGTGGGTTTCCTCCGGGTGCTCCGGTTTCCTCCCACAGTCCATAAGACATGCAGGTTAGGTACATTGGCCTTGCTAAATTTTCCCTCAATGTACTTGAACAGGTGCTGGAGTGTGGCAACTAGGGGATTTTCACAGTAACTTCATTGCAGTGTGAATGTAAGCCTACTTGTAATACTAAATAAACTTTAACTTTAAAAAAGAAGGAAGCATAGGTCAGGTAGAGGCAGCTGGGGTCAAGTGGGTAGGATCAGTAAGTTTGCTGATGACACAAAGATTGGTCGGGTGGTGAACAGTGAGGTGGAGTGTCTTGGGTTACAGGAGGATATGGACGGATAAGTGGCAGATGGAATTTAACCCTGAAAAGTGTGAGGTGATGCTCTTTGGAAGGAGTAATTTAACTAGAAAATACTCTGAATGGTGGGACACTAGGAAGTTCTGTGGAACAAAGGGACCTTGGTTTGTTTGTCCACAGGTGTCTGAAAGTGGAAGGACATGTTAGTAGGGTGGTGAAAAAGGAATATGGGACACTTGCCTTTATCAATGGAGGTATAGATTACAAAAGCAGAGAAGTCATGTTGGAGTTGTATAAAATTTTGGTGGGGCCACAGCTGGAGTACTATGTACAGTTCTGGTCACCACATTATCGGAAGGATGTAATTGCACTGGAGGGGGTGCAGAGGAGATTCACCAGGATGCTGCCCGGGGTTGGAACATTTAAGTTATGAAGAGAGATTGGATAGGCTTGGGTTGTTTCATTGCAGCAGAGAAGACTGAGGGGTGACCCGATTGAGGTGCTCAAGATTATGAGGGACACGGACAGGGTGGAGAGGGAGCAGCTGTCCCCCTAAGCTGAAGGGTCAGTCACAAGGGGACAGAGACTCAAGGTGAGGGACAGGGGGTTTAGGGGGGATGTGAGGATAAACGTTTTTACCCAGAGGGTGGTGAGGGTCTGGAATGTGCTGCCTTGGGAGGGTAGGGGAGGCAGGATGCATCTTGGTATATCTTAATGTTCAGGGCTATGGGCCAAGTGCTGGTGGATGGGATTAGTTGGGAGATCAGGTGTTTCTAATGTGTTGGCGCAGACTCGATGGGCCAAAGGGCCTCTTCTGCAGATGTGATTCTATGATTCTAACCACTTGAGGATGTAGGTAGCGTAGGAGTAGTTTTAAAGGGGAAATCAGGAAGCTAAAAGGGATACAAGATAGTTTCGGCAGATAAGGTAAAGGAGAATCCAAAGAGATTCTACAAGTATGTTAAAGATAAAAGAGTAACTAGGGAAAGAGTGGAGCTCCTTAAAGATCAATGAGGTTGTCTCTGTGTGGGGCCACAGGATATGGCTCTTTCTGCACTGTCGGGTTCTATGATCTATAGGTGAAATTCTAAAGGAAGATCCCTCCTCAGTAGTTTATTGTGGAGAAAGACATGTCAAGAACTCAGGAAATTAGAAAAGCCATCCACTTACAGAAGTGAAGGTGGAAGAGGTCGTAATATGTGTAAAGGGAGATAAATCAAAAAACAAAGCCCAGGATCAGGCCCTTCAGCCCTCCAAGCCTGTGCTGATCATGATGCCGACCTAAACTAAAACCATATGTACTTACGGATTCTGTATCCTTCCATCCCTATCCTGTTCATGTATTCGTCTAGTTGCCCCTTAAGTACCGCTATGGTACCTGCTCCTGCCCCCTCCCAGCACGTTCCAGACATTCACCCCCCTCTGTAAAAAAACTTACCTTGCCATCTCCTCTAAACTTTTCCCACACACCTTAAACATCTGTCCCCAGTAGTTGACTTTTGTCAAGGAAAAGCATCTGACTATCCATTCTGTTCATGTCCCTCATAATCTTGTAAACCTCTACCACATCACTCCTCAACCTCCATCGTTCCATTGAGGACAAACCGAGTTTATCCAACCTCTCCTCATAGTGAATACCCTCCAAACCAGGCACGGGATCCAAGGGGATGTTGCTCTGTGGATCCAGAACTGGCTTGTCCACAGAAGGCAACGAGTGGTTATAGATGGGTCATATTCTGCATGGAGGTCAGTCACCAGTGGAGTGCCCCAGGGATCTGTTCTGGGACCCTTGCTGTTTGTGATTTTTATAAATGACCTGGATGAGGAAGTGGAGAGATGGGTTGGTAAGTTTGCTGATGACACAAAGGTTGGAGGTGTTGTGGATCGTGTGGAGGGATGTCAGAAGTTGCAGCAAGACACCGATATGATGCAAGACTGGGCGGAGGAGTGGCAGATGGAGTTCGAACCGGATAAGTGTGAAGTGGTTCATTTTGGTAGGTCAAATAGGATGGCAGAATATAACATTAATGGTAGGACTGTTGGCAGTGTGGAAGATCAGAAGGATCTTGGAGTCCGAGTTCATAGGACGCTCAAAACAGCTTTGCAGGTAGGGGATGTGGTTAAGAAGGCGTATGGTGTACTGTCCTTCATCAATTGAGGGATTGAGTTTAGGAGTCGGGAGGTAATGCTGCAGTTGTATAGGACCCTTGTCAGACCTCACTCAGAGTACTGTGCTCAGTTCTGGTCGCCTCATTACAGAAGGATGTGGAAGCTATTGAAAGGGTGCAGAGGAGATTTACAAGGATGTTGCCTGGATTGGGAGGCATACCTCATGAGGATAGGTTGAGGGAGCTCGGTCTTTTCTCCCTGGAGAGACGAAGGATGAGAGGTGACCTGATAGAGGTTTATAAGATGTTGAGAGGTATATATCGGAATGATTCTCAGAGGCTTTTTCCCAGGGCTGAAATGGCTGCCTCAAGAGGACACAGGTTTAAGGTGCTGGGGAGTAGGTACAGAGGAGATGTCAGGGGTAAATAAGTCGCCGGGACCAGATGGGATGTACCCCAGGATACTGTGGGAGGCCAGGGAAGTGATTGCAGAGCCCTTGGCGATGATCTTTGCGTCGTCAATGGAGACGGGAGAGGTTCCGGAAGATTGGAGGATTGCGGATGTAGTCCCTATTTTCAACAAAGGGAACAGAGATAGCCCGGGAAATTACCGACCGGTGAGTCTGACCTCAGTGGTTGGTAAGCTGATGGAGAGGCTTCTGAGGGACAAGATTTACGAGCATTTGGAGAGGTTTGACATGATCAGGAATAGTCAGCATGGATTTGTCAAGGGCAGGTCGTGCCTTACGAGCCTAGTTGAGTTCTTCGATAATGTGACTGAACACATTGACGAAGGAAGTGCCGTGGACATAGTGTACATGGACTTCAGCAAGGCTTTTGATAAGGTCCCCTATGCAAGACTTCTTGAGAAGGTGAGAGGGCATGGGATCCAAGGGCCTTTGGCCTTGTGGATCCAGAACTGGCTTGCCTGCAGAAGGCAGAGAGTGGTTGTGGATGGGTCCTTTTCGGAATGGAGGTCAGTCACCAGTGGGGTGCCCCAGGGATCTGTTCTGGGACCCTTGTTGTTTGTCATTTTCATAAATGACCTGGATGAGGAAGTGGAGGGATGGGTTAGCAAGTTCGCTGATGACACGAAGGTCGGCGGTGTTGTGGATGGTCTGGAAGGATGTCAAAAGTTGCAGCAGGACATAGATGGGATGCAGGAATGGGCGGAGAAGTGGCAGATGGACTTCAACGCGGATAAATGTGTAGTAGTCCATTTCGGCAGAACCAACGGGATGAACGAGTACACTATTAAGGGCAGGGGTCTTAGTAGCGTTGAAGAGCAGAAGGATCTCGGGGTCCGGGTTCACAGGACTCTTAAATCGGCCTCGCAGGTGGAGGAGGTGGTCAAGAAGGCGTATGGTGTACTGGCCTTCATTAATCGAGGGATTGAGTTTAGGAGTCGGGAGGTAATGCTGCAACTTTACAGGACCCTCGTCAGGCCTCATTTGGAGTACTGTGCGTAGTTCTGGTCGCCTCACTATAGGAAAGACGTAGAAGCTATTGAAAGGGTGCAGAGGAGATTTACAAGGATGTTGCCTGGACTGGGAGGCATGCCTTATGAAGATAGGTTGAGGGAGCTGGGACTCTTTTCCCTGGAGAGACGAAGGTTGAGAGGCGACCTGATAGAAGTTTATAAAATGTTGAGAGGAATAGATAGGGTGGACTCTCAGAGGCTATTTCCCCGGGTTGAAATGGTCGCTACGAGAGGACACAGATTTAAGGTGCGGGGAGGGAAGTACAGAGGTGATGTTAGGGGTACGTTTTTCACTCAGAGGGTAGTGAGTGATTGGAATCGGCTGCCGTCGTCGGTGGTGGAGGCGAACTCGCTGGGGTCTTTTAAAAGACTTCTGGATGAGTATATGGGGTTTAATGGGATTGGGGGTTATAGATAGGTCTATAGATTGGTGGGGTTGATGCGATCGGCGCAACTCGAGGGCCGAAGGGCCTGTTTGTGCTGTAATGTTCTATGTTCTATGTAAGTTTTTCACTCAGAGTGGTGGGTGCATGGAATGCGCTGCCAGCAATGGTAGTGGAGGTGGATTCAATAGGGTCTTTTAAGAGACTTTTAGATAAGTATATGGAACTTAGTAAGATAGAGGGTTATAGGAGAGCTTAGTAATCTCTAAGGTAGGGACATGTTCGGCACAATTTTGTGGGCCGAAGGGCCTGTATTGTGCTGTAGCTTTGGCAAATTGTGCAGAGGGTGTGGAGAGTCTGCAGAAGGATCTAGATAGGCTGGGCGAATGGGCCAGGAAATGGCAAATGGAATTTAATGTTGGCAAGTGTGAGGTGGTCCACTTTGGTAGGAGGGAATGGTAGGAAGGACTATTACTTACGGGGCGAAAAATTGCAGCAGGCGACGGTGCAGAGGGACCTCGGGGTCCTTGTGCATGAGTCGCAAAAACCCAGCTTGCAGGTGCAGCAGGTGGTTAGGAAGGCGAATGGGATACTGGCCTTCATAGCGAGGGGGATTGAATATAAAAGTAGGGAGGTCTTGCTACAGCTGTATAGGGCATTGGTGAGGCCGCAGCTGGAGTACTGTGTGCAGTTTTGGGCGCCGCACCTGCGCAAGGATATTTTGGCCCTGGAGGGAGTGCAGAGGAGGTTTACTAGGCTGTTGAGGGGATTGAGCTATGAGGAGAGGCTGAATAAACTAGGCTTGTACTCGTTAGAGTTTAGAAGAATGAGGGGAGATCTCATTGAGACGTATAAGATGATGAATGGGATGGATAGGATAGAGGTGGAGAGACTCTTCCCGCTCAAAAAAGACAGTAGGACTAGGGGGCACAGCCTTAAGATAAAGGGGGGGGCGGTTTAGAACAGAGTTGAGGAGGAACTTCTTCACTCAAAGGGTGGTGAATCTCTGGAATTCTCTGCCCGTTGAAGTGGTGGAGGCTGCCTCGCTAAATATTTTTAAGAAACGGGTTGATGGGTTTTTGATAAGAGAAGGGATTAAGGGTTATGGGGAGAGGGCGGGAAGGTGGAGCTGAGTCACGACAGATCAGCCATGATCTTATTGAATGGCGGGGCAGGCTCGAAGGGCCAGATGGCCTACTCCTGCTCCTATTTCTTATGTTCTTATGTTCTTATATATATTACGAACAACAAAGGTCTTGAACTGATCCCTGTGAAACATTGCTAGTCATAGCTTTCCATTGTGAAAAACACAGTCTACTGCTACCCTCTGTCTTCTGTGGCCAAGCCAGTTCTGCATCCACCTTGCCAGCTTCCCTCTGATCCCGTGTGACTTCACCTTTCGTACCAGCCTGCCATGAGGAACTTGTCAAAGTCTTTCCTGAAGTCCATGTCGACAACATCCACTGCCTTTCCCTCATCTATCATAGAACCATAGAACATTACAGCACAGAAACAGGCCTTTTGGCCCTTCTTGTCTGTGCCAAACCATTTTTCTGCCTCATCTCAATGACCTGCACCTGAACCATATCCCTCCACACCCCTGGATTGGTGGCATAGTGGACAGTGAGGAACGTTAGCTAAGATTGCAACGGGATCTTGATCAATTGGGCCAGTGGGCTGACGAATGGCAGATGTAGTTTAATTTGGATAAATGCGAGGTGATGCATTTTGGTAGATTGAACCAGGGCAGGACTTACTCAGTTAATGGTTGGGTGTTGGGGAGAGTTACAGAACAAAGAGATGTAGGGATACATGTTCATAGCTCCTTGAAAGTGGAGTCACAGGTAGACAGGGCGGTGAAGAAGGTGTTTGGTACACTTGCCTTCATCGGTCAGAGCATTGAGTACAGGAGCTAGGATGTTATGTTACAACTGTACAAAACATTGATGAGGCCACATTTGGAGTATTGTGTACAATTCTGGTCGCCCTGCTATAGGAAGGATGTTATTAAACCGGAAAGGGTGCAAAAAAGATTTACAAGGATGATCCCGGGACTGGAAGGTTTGAATTATAAGGAGAGACAGGATAGACAGGGACTTCTTTCCCTGGGATGTAGGAGGATGAGGGGTGAACTTCTCAAAATTTATGAAATCATCCCGGGCACAGATAAGGTGAATAACCAAGCTCTTTTCCCCCAGGGTAGGGCTGTCCAAAACTAGAGGGCAGAGATTTAAGGTGAGAGGGGAAAGATTTAAAAGGGGCCTGAGGGCAACTTCACACAGAGAGTGGTGCCATGGAATGAGCTGCCAGAGGAGGTGGTAGAGGTGGGTATAATTACAACATTTAAAAGCTATTTGGACAGGTACATGGATAGGAAAGGTTCAGGGGGATTTGGGCCAAATGCAGGAAAATGGTCGGTATGGGCCAGTTGGGCCGAAGGGCCTGTTTCCATGTTGTCTATCTCTATGACACCCAACCTGATTTGCTTACTGTTCATAGAGAAGGAAAGGAGAGAGTGCAGAATGTAGTGAATGTGCAGAATGAGACGTATAAGATGATGAATGGGATGGATAGGATAGAGGTGGAGAGACTGTTCCCGCTCAAAAAAGACAGTAGGACTAGGGGGCACAGCCTCAAGATAAAGGGGGGGGCGGTTTAGAACAGAGTTGAGGAGGAACTTCTTCACTCAAAGGGTGGTGAATCTCTGGAATTCTCTGCCCGTTGAAGTGGTGGAGGCTGCCTCGCTAAATATTTTTAAGAAACGGGTTGATGGGTTTTTGATAAGAGAAGGGATTAAGGGTTATGGGGAGAGGGCGGGAAGGTGGAGCTGAGTCACGACAGATCAGCCATGATCTTATTGAATGGCGGGGCAGGCTCGAAGGGCCAGATGGCCTACTCCTGCTCCTATTTCTTATGTTCTTATGTAGTGTTACGGTCATAGCTACGGTATAGAGAAAGATCAACTTAATACAAGGTAAGTCCATTCAAAAGTCTGACAGCAGCAGGGAAGAAGCTGTTCTTGAGTCGGTTGGTACGGGACCTCAGACTTTTGTATCTTTTTCCCGACAGAAGAAGGTGGAAGAGAGAATGTCCGGGGTGTGGGGGGTCCTTAATTATACTGGCTGCTTTTCCCAAGGCAGTGGGAAGTGTAGACAGAGTCAATGGGTGGGAGGCTGGTTTGAGTGATGGATTGGACTACATTAACAACCTTTTGTAGTTCCTTGCAGTCTTGGGGCACAGCAGGAGAAATACCAAGCTTAGATACAACCAGAAAGAATGCTTCCTGTGTGGCGTTGAGGCTTAATTGTTTTGTGGGTCTGTCTAGTTTTGTGAGTTTCACTAACTGTCTCTAACTCTGGCTTTCTCTCAACAGGAGAATATTAAATTAGTTTTTGAACAGTACATGCAGCTTGACCACCCTAACATAGTAAAATTTCACAAGTACTGGATAGAGAGTGGAGAGATTCCTGCCAGGAAAACATCTGCTGGAGAGAGCCACTCCAGAGGGAGCCCTGCTGGAGAGAGCCTCACCAAGGTGAGTAGAGTTTGGGCAGCAGTTGATTATCTGGAAAGGTATTGCGTATTGGATCAGTGTAGTAAAGGCAGACAGGATATAAGGGTAGAGACAGTGTAGGGGTTTGGGGTACAATAGTTTAGATTGTTTAAAATTTTTGCAATCTTTTATAAACCTGTGAGGGACATTGAGAGAGTGCGGAGAAGATTGACCAGGGTAGTTCCAGGGATGAGGGATTTTAGTTTGAAGATTCAATTGGAGAAGCTGGGGTTGTTCTCCTTGGAGCAAAGGAGAGTGAGGAGAGATTGGGTAAAGGTGTACAAGATTGTGACAGGTTTAGATAAAGTGGACAAGGAAAACTCTCCCCATTGGCTGATAGTGCATGGAAACAGAGACATGGGAGGGGATGTGAGGATGAACTAGTAACATACAGAGGGATCTGGGCGTACAGATCCACAGTTCCCTAAAAGTGGCAACACAGGCAGCCAAGGTGATTAAGAAGGTATACGGCATTCTTCCTTCATCAGCCGGGGCACTGAGTACAGGAGTTGGGAAATCATGTTGTAGCTTTATAAAACCTTGGTTAGGCTGCATTTGGAGCATTGTGTGCAGTTCTGGTCACCACGTTACCAGGATGTGGAAGCTTTGGAGAGAGTGCAAAGAAGGTTCATCAGGATGGTGCCTGGTCTCGAGGGTGTTGGCTCTGAAGAGAGGTTGGATAAACGGGGATTGTTTTTACTGGAAAGACAGAGGCTGAGGGGAGACCTGAGAGAGGGCTACAAAATGGTGAGAGGCACAGACAGGGTGGATAGTCAGAGACTTTTCCCCAGGGTGGAAGTGTCAATTACACAGGGGGACACAGGTTCAAGGTGAGGGGGGGAAAGTTTAAGGGAGATGTGTGGGGGAGGTTTTTCACACAGAGTGTGATGGGTGCCTGGAACACACTGCCAGAGTAGGTGGTGGAAGCAGACACAATAGCAACATTTAAGAGGCATCTAGATGGGTACATGAATAGGGAGGGAATAGAGGGATACGGACCGAGTCAGGGCAGAAGGTTTTTGTTTAGTTTAGTTAGGACACCATGATCGGCACAGGCTGGGAGGGCCGAAGGGCCTGTTCCTGTGCTGTACTACTTGTATTTTGTTGTTTGAACCTTGTCTGGCGCTGGTTAGCACAGCTTGTCTGGCGCTGTCCTTACCTTGTCTGGCGCTGGTTAGCACAGCTGCCTCACAGCGCCAGGGAACCAGGTTCAATTCTGGCCTTGGGGCACTGTCTGTGTGGAGTTTGCACATTCTCCCCATGGGTTTCCTCCCACAGTCCAAAGACACACGGTCCAGGTTAAACATAGAACATAGAACATTACAGCGCAGAACAGGCCCTTCGGCCCTCGAGTTGAGCCGATCACATCAACCCCACCAATCTATAGACCTATCTATAACCCCCAATCCCATAAAACCCCATATACTCATCCAGAAGTCTTTTAAAAGACCCCAGCGAGTTCGCCTCCACCACCACTGACGGCAGCCGATTCCATTCACTCACCACCCTCTGAGTGAAAAACTTACCCCTAACATCACCTCTGTACTTCCCTCCCTGTACCTTAAATCTGTGTCCTCTCGTAGCGACCATTTCAACCCGGGGAAATAGCCTCCAAGAGTCCACCCTATCTATTCCTCTCAACATTTTATAAACTTCTATCAGGTCACCTCTCAACCTTCGCCTCTCTAGGGAAAAGAGTCCCAGCTCCCACAACCTATCTTCATAAGGCATGCCTCCCAGTCCAGGCAACATCCTTGTAAATCTCCTCTGCACCCTTTCAATAGCTTCTACATCTTTCCTATAGTGAGGCGACCAGAACTGAGCACAGTACTCCAAATGAGGCCTGACAAGGGTCCTGTAAAGTTGCAGCATTACCTCCCGACTCCTAAACTCAATCCCTCGATTAATGAAGGCCAGTACACCATACGCCTTCTTGACCACCTCCTCCACCTGCGAGGCTGATTTAAGAGTCCTGTGGACCCGGACCCCAAGATCCTTCTGCTCTTCAACACTACTAAGACTCCTGCCCTTAATAGTGTACTCGTTCATCCTGTTGGTTCTGGCAAAATGGACGACTACACATTTATCTGTGTTGAAGTCCATCTGCCACTTCTCCGCCCAGTCCTTCATCCTATTTTTGTCCTGCTGCAACTTTTGACATCCTTCCAGACCATCCACAACACCACCGACCTTCGTGTCATCAGTGAACTTACTTACCCATCCCTCCACTTCCTCATCCAGGTCATTTATGAAAATGACAAACAGCAAGGGTCCGAGAACAGATCCCTGGGGCACTCCACTGGTGACTGACCTCCATTCAGAAACAGACCCATCCACAACCACTCTCTGCCTTCTGCAGGCAAGCCAGTTCTGGACCCACAAGGCCAAAGGCCCTTGGATCCCATGCCCTCTCACCTTCTCAAGAAGTCTTGCATGGGGGACCTTATCAAAAGCCTTGCTGAAGTCCATGTACACTACGTCCACTGGACTTCCTTCGTCAATGTGTTCAGTCACATTATCGAACTAGGCTCGTAAGGCACGACCTGCCCTTGACAAATCCATGCTGACTATTCCTGATCATGTCAAACCTCTCCAAATGCTCGTAAATCTTGTCCCTCAGAAGCCTCTCCATCAGCTTACCAACCACTGAGGTCAGACTCACCGGTCGGTAATTTCCCGGGCTATCTCTGTTCCCTTTCTTGAAAATAGGGACTACATCCGCAATCCTCCAATCTTCCAGAACCTCTCCCGTCTCCATTGATGAAGCAAAGATCATCGCCAGGGGCTCCGCAATCACTTCCCTGGCCTCCCACAGTATCCTGGGGTACATCCCATCTGGTCCCGGCGACTTATCTATTTTGATAGAATCCAAAAGTTCTAACACATCCTCCACCTTAATATCCATTATAGGACGGATGTCAGGTAGGTTATTTACCCAGAGGGTGGTGAGGGATTGGAATGCCCTGCCTGCTGTAGTTGTAAATGCACCTAGTTTGGGGGCGTTTAAGAGATCCGTGGATAGGTTTATGGACGAAAAGGGATTGGTTTAGGTTAGTGGGTCATTGTTTTTGTAACTGGTCGGCGCAACATCGTGGGCCAAAGGGCCTGTTCTGCGCTGTAGTGTTCTATGTTCTATGTTCAACTCCGTTCTAAACTGCCTCCCCTTTATCTTGAGGCTGTGCCCTCTAGTCCTACTGTCTTTTTTGAGCGGGAAGAGTCTCTCCACCTCTATCCTATCCATCCCATTCATCATCTTATATGTCTCTGAGATCTCCCCTCATTCTTCTAAACTCTAACGAGTACAAGCCTAGTTTATTCAGCCTCTCCTCATAGCTCAATCCCCTCAACTCCGATATCAGCCTAGTAAACCTCCTCTGCACTCCCTCCAAGGCCAAAATATCTTTGCGCAGGTGCGGCGCCCAAAACTGCACACAGTACTCCAGCTGCGGCCTCACCAATGCCCTATACAGCTGCAGCAAGACCTCCCTACTTTTATATTCAATCCCCTTCGCTATGAAGGCCAGCATCCCATTCGCCTTCCTGACCACCTGCTGCACCTGCAGGCTGGTCCTTACCTGGTCTGGCCTACATGTGACTCCAGAGCCACAGCAATGTGGGTGACTCACAAGTGCCCTTGAGCAACTAGGGATGGGCAATAAATACTGGCCCAGCCAGTGATGCCCATGCCCCAGGAATTATAAAAAAAAAGCTTCTTTATTCTTCCTACCAAAATGGACAATTTCACATTTTTCACATATTACACTCCATTGGTCAGATTTTTGCCCGGTAAACCTATCATTGTGATTCTTTGTAGCCTCCTTGTGTCCTCATCATTTACTATTCTCACTATCTTTGTGTCATCAATAACTTTAGCAACCATACTACTGGTCCCTTCATCTGAATCATTGATATAAGTTGTAGAGAGTTGCTGCCCCAGCACTGATCACTGTGCAATACCACTCATCACACCCGGTCAACCACAAAAAGACCCAATTATACCAGTTCTGTTTCCTGTCAGTCAGCCAATCTTCAATTCATGCCAATACATTACCCCCTATACCAGGAGCTCATACTTTCCACAATAAACTTTGATGCAGCACCTTATTAAATGCTTTCTGGAAATCTAAATACATTACATCCACCACTTCTCCCTTATCCACAGCACCTGTAGCTCCTTCAAAGAACTCCAATAAATTGTTAAATATGATTTCCCTTCCACAGCAGCATTGACACTGCCTGATTCACAGAATCTGAGACACCAACCAGTGCAGAAGAGGCCCCTCAGCCCATCGAGTCTGCACCAATGCATGAAATACCCTGACCTCCCACCTAATCCCTTTTCCCAGCACTTGGTCCATAGCCCTGAATGTTATGATGTGCCAAGTGCTCATCCGGGTATGTTTTAAAGGATGTGAGGCAACCTGCCTCCCCCACCCCTTAGGACTAGAGGGCACAGCTTCAGGATAAAGGGGGGGGCGGTTTAGAACAGAGTTGAGGAGGAACTTCTTCACTCAAAGGGTGGTGAATCTCTGGAATTCTCTGCCCGTTGAAGTGGTGGAGGCTGCCTCGCTAAATATTTTTAAGAAACGGGTTGATGGGTTTTTGATAAGAGAAGGGATTAAGGGTTATGGGGAGAGGGTGGGAAGGTGGAACTGAGCCACGACAGATCAGCCATGATCTTATTGAATGGCGGGGCAGGCTCGAAGGGCCAGATGGCCTACTCCTGCTCCTATTTCTTATGTTCTCCCAGCAGCGCATTCCAGACCGTCACCACTCTCTGGGTAAAAAAGTTTTTCCTCAAATCTCCTCACCCTCCCACCCCTCACTTTTAACTTGTGTCTCCTCATAACTGACCCTTCACCTAAGGGGAACAGCCGCTCCCTATCCACCCTGTCCGTGCCCCTCATAATCTTGAACACCTCAATCAGGTCACCCCTCAGTCTTCTCCAGTGAAAACAACCCAAGCCTATCCAACCTCTTTTCATAACTGAAATGTTCCAACCCCGGGCAGCATCCTGGTGAATCCCCTCTGCACCCCCTCCAGTGCAATTACATCCTTCCAATAATGTGGTGACCAGAACTGTATATAGTACTCCAGCTGTGGCCTCACCAAAGTTCGATACAACTCCAACATGACCTCTCTGCCTTTGTAATCTACACCTAGATTGATAATGGCGAGTGTGCCATATGCCTATTTCACCATGCTATTAATCTGTCTTTCCACCTTCAGAAATCCCTGGACAAACACACCTTTTGTTCTTCGGGACTTCTCAGTGTGAGACCTTTCACAGTATAGTTTGAGTTATAAGGAGAGGCTGGGATAGACTGGGGCTTTTTTCTCTGGAGTGTAGGAGGCTGAGGGGTGATCTTATAGAGATCTATAAAATAATGAGGGGCACAGATCAGCGAGATAGTCAATATCTTTTCCCCAAAGGTAGGGGAGTCTAAAACTAGAGGGCAAAGGTTTAAGGTGAGAGGGAAGAGATACAAAAGTGTCCAGAGGGGCAATTTTTTCACACAGAGGGTGGTGAGTGTCTGGAACAAGCTGCCAGAGGTAGTAGTAGAGGCGGGGACAATTTTGTCTTCCAAAAGGTGTTTAGACAGTTACATGGGTACGATGGGTATAGAGGGATATGGGCCAAATGTGGGCAATTGGGATTAGTTTAGGGGTTTTAAAAAAAAGGCTGGCATGGGCCGAAGGGCCTGTTTGTGCTGTAATGTTCTATGTTCTATGGGCCGAAGGGCCTGTTTCCATGCTGTAAACCTCCATGACTCTATGACACTAACTACATCAACCGTACTCCCCTCATCCATATAGCTGGTTACATGCTCAAAACATTCAGTCAAATTTGTTAGGCGTGACCTCCCTCTGACAAAACTATGCCTGCCTTGAATTTTACCATGTGTCTGGAGACAGAAGCTGAAACAGTGGAATTATCCAGGGGCAGCTGACTGTAATCATGTGTCTGTATCTAGCTCCAGTAATTTTTGCCTCTATTACCTTCTGCACAGGTTATCTTCATCACTGAATATGTATCTTCTGGGAGTTTGAAACAGTTCCTGAAAAAAACACAGAAAAATCGCAAAACCAAGCATGAAAAGGTGAGAGACCTTGGAGGTTTCTAAAGAAAATGGCAGCAGAGAATCCAAATCAACTCATCAGTGTGCCGCTGTGTCTATGTATGTGTCTGTGCGTGTGCATCTGTGTGCGTGCGCCTGTGTATGTGCGTCAATGCACACGCCTCTGCGTGCATCTGTGTTTGCATCTGTGTATGTACAAAGAACAAAGAACAAAGAACAAAACAGCACGGGAAACAGGCCCTTCGGCCCAACGAGCCCGCGCCGCCGTCCCATGGTCAGTGACCTATTCATGACTCTAGTCTATGCCTAATGTGTGAGGATCAGGGAGGTCCAATATAGGGACAATTTGTTACCCAATCAATCAACCTGAAAGCACATTTTTGGGATGTGGGAGGAAACCGGAGCACCCGGAGGAAACCCACGCAACCACGGGGAGAACGCGCAAACTCCCACGGACACAGGCCCAACTCCATGTGTCCGCACAGCAACAGAGATAGCCTCTGTGCTGCCATGATGCCCTCGAGATGGTAAGTGCCTGTGGATAAAAATTTCATTATTAAAGACTCTATATCCCTGAGACTAAACTGACCCCAAGCCTACAATGCTTAATAAGGCCTGCTATATCCCCCTATATGTAAACTGCTCATGTGGCTGTCCAAGTGACTCTTGAACAACCCTAGCGTGCCTGCTTCCACCACCTTACTCGGCAGTGCATCCCACATCCCCACTACCCTTTGTGTGAAAAACTGCCCTCTAACATTAGTCTTATATCTAGCCCCCCTCACCCTAAGCCCGTGACCCCTCGTTCTATCCATGTGTATGCGTGTGCATGTGTGCACATGCGTGTGTGAACATGTGTGTGTTTGTGTGTCATTGTGTGCATGTGTGGGTCTGCAGGTGTGTGTGCGTGCATGCGTGTGTCTGCAGGTGTGTGTGTGCATGCGTGTGTCTGCATGCGTGTGTCTGTGTGCATGTGTCGATCTGAATTCATGCATGTGTCTGCGTGCATATCTGCATGTCTGTGTGCATGTGTGTATCTATGTGCGTATATGCATGTATGTTCATTGTATGAATCTCTCTGTAGTCTAACTGTCCTTTTGCCCTCAGGCTTGGAGACGATGGTGTACACAAATCCTCTCTGCCCTCAGGTCAGTCACTTGTCTTGTTTCATTCCATGTTACAATCTCTGGTTATTCACCAAAGAGAAGGAGTTGGTGGATGATGAGTCTGGGACAGGGTGTGTAGATAGTTTGAGTCATGTTGAGATCAAAAAGGAGGTGGTATTGGGGTTCTTGAGAAACATTAAGGTAGACAAGTCTCCAGGTCCTGATGGGATATACCCCAGAATACTGAGAGAGGCAAGGGAGGAAATTGATGGGGCCTTGAGAGAAATCTTCGTATCCCTACTGGCTACAGGGGATCTCAGAGGATTAGAGAATAGGCAATGTCATTCCTTTGTTTAAGAAGGGTCGCAAGAATAATCCAGGTAGATACAGGCCGGTGAGCCTTACATCAGTGGGAGGGAAATTATTGGAGAGGATTCTTCAAGACAGGATTTATTCTCACTTGGAAATAAGTGGATGTATTAGTGAGAGACAACATGGTTTTGTGAAGGGGAGGTCGTGTCTCACAAACTTGATTGAGTTTTTCGAGGAAGTGACAAAGATGATTGATGAGAGTAGGGCAGTGGATGTTGTCTACATGGACTTCAGTAAGGCCTTTGACAAGGTCCCTCATGGCAGACTGGTGCAGAAGGTGAAGTCACACAGGATCAGAGGTGAGCTGGCAAAGTGGATACAGAACTGGCTCGGTCAAAGGAGACAGAGGGTAGCAGTGGAACTACAGAGGTTGAGGGGAGACCTGATAGAAGTCTACAAAATTATGAGGGGCATGGACAGAGTGGATAGTCAGAAGCTTTTCCCAGGGTGGAAGAGTCAGTTACTAGGGGGGCACAGGTTTAAGGTGTGAGGGGCAAGGTTTAAAGGAGATGTACGAGGCAGATTTTTTACACAGAGGGTGATGGGTGCCTGGAACTCACTGCCGGGGGGAGGGAGTGGAAGTGGATACGGTCGTGAGTTTTAAGGGGCATCTTGACAAGTACATGAACAGGATGGGAATAGAGGAATATGGTCCCCGGAAGGGTAGGGGGTTTTAGTTCAGTCGGGCAGCATGGTCAGTGCAGGATTGGAGGGGCCGAAGGGCCTGTTCCTGTGCTGGGATTTTCTTTGCTCTCTCCATCTCTCCTTCAGTCTGCTCTCTTACTCTCTCTCCCTGTTAAATTGCTGTTGTGTGTGAATTTGATCTGATCTTTGCCTGATACAGGAGCAGGCTGAAAGTGTGATCATTCAGTTGGAGATGCAGGTTATGTAATATGTGCCTGTGAATAAAAGCTTATAATTATATAAAAATTTGGTTACAGTTCTATCCTTTAGCAGCTGCCTGTCTGATTTAGAACACAGTGTATCAGCGGATGGTTCACCAAAGTCTCACCTAACACACTACTATCATAGAATCTGTGCAGAGCAGAAGGAGGCCATTCAGTCCATCGAGTCACCACCGACCACAATCCCACCCAGGCCCTATTTCCATAACCCCACCTGTTAATCCTCTGAGACTAGGGGCAATTTAGTATGGCCAATCAAGCTAACATTCACATCTTTGGAGTGTGGAAGGAAACCGGAGCACCCAGGGGAAACCCATGCAGACACAAGGAGAACGTGTAGACTCTACACAGACAGCGACCCAAGGCCGGATTTGAACCCGGGTCTCTGGCGCTGAGAGGCAGTCATGCTAACCACTATGCTGCCCATGTGTTTTAACTTTACTATGCAAATTCCAGGTAATGTCTTGAGATGGATAGAAAGCTGGTTAGCAGATAGGAACATAAGAACATAAGAAATAGGAGCAGGAGGAGGCCATCTAGCCCTTCGAGCCTGCCCCACCATTCAGTAAGATCATGGCTGATCTGTCGTGGCTCAGCTCCACCTTCCCGCCCTCTCCCCATAACCCTTAACCCCTTCTCTTATCAAAAACCCATCAACCAGTAAATTTGTCAGACACGACTTCCCTTTAATTAAACCGTGTTGCGTCCGCCCTATCAAGCAATTCCCCTCAAGATGCCTCGCTATTTCCTCCTTAATGACGGATTCTAACATTTTACATACCACAGACGTTAAACTAACCGGCCTATAATTCCCCGCCTTTTGCCTGGCACCCTTCTTAAACAACGGCGTAACATTAGCCATTTTCCAATCTTCCGGCACTTCCCCGGAATCCAGCGACGTCTGGAAAATAACCATCAAGGCATCCACTATCACCTCCGCCATTTCTTTCAGAACCCCCGGATGCATTCCATCCAGTCCTGGGGACTTGTCCACAATCAGCCCCTCCAGTCTGTCGAGCACCACCTCTCTAGTAACAGTAATGTCATTAAGACCCTCCATTCCTACCACCTTTCCATCGCTAACACCCGGCAAATTATTCACGTCCTCCTCCGTGAAGACAGAAACAAAAAAGTTATTCAAGACCTTAGCCATATCCCCATCCCCTACCACTAGCTCCCCTTTCTCATCCTCTAAAGGACCAACGTTCACCCTAGCCAGCCTCTTCCTTTTTATATATTTATAAAAACTCTTGCTATCCTTTTTTATATTAAGTGCTAGCCCAGCCTCATAGCTTCTCCTACCCTCCTTTATCAATTTCTTTGTCAATCTTTGTTGACATTTAAACCTCTCCCAATCCTCTTCTCGCCCACTGCTCTTAGCTACTCTAAACTCCTCCGCTTTTAATTCAACACTTTCCTTCACCTCCTTCGTTATCCACAGCTTATTACCTCTCCTCCTACTGTTCTTTTTAACCATCGGAATAAATTTCTGCTGAGCACCAAGAAAGATCTCCTTAAAGATCCTCCACTGCTCCTCAGCAGACCTACCTTCCAACGCGTTCCCCCAGTCCACATTCGCCAATTCTTCTCTCATCCTACCATACTCCCCTCTATTCAAACAAAGGAAGCAAAGAGTTGGCATAAATGGGTCTTTTTCTGATTGGTAGGCAGTGATTAGTGGGGTTCCACAGGGATCTGTGCTCAGACCCCAACTGTTCACATTATATATTAATGATTTGGAAGAGGGAACTGAATGTATTATCTCCAAATTTGCAGATGATACAAAGTTGGGTGGGAGGGTGAGCTGTGAGGAGGATACACACAGTGTGATTTGGACAGGCTGAGTGTGTGGGTATCTGCATGGCAGATGCAGTATAATGTGGATAAATGTGAGGTTATCCACTTTGATAGCAATAATAGGAAGGCAGATTATTATTTGAATGGGTGTAAATTGAGAGAGGTGGGCATTCAGTGAGACCTTGTGTCCTCGTGCATCAGTTACTGAAGGTAAGCGTGCAGGTACAGCAGGCAGTAAAGAAGGCAAATGGTACGTTGGCCTTCATAGTGAGAGGATTTGAGTACAGGAACAGGGATGTTTTATTGGAATTCTACAGAGCATTGGTGAGGCCACACCTGAAGTATTGTGTGCATTTTGGATGTCCTTATCTGAGAAAGAGTATCCTTTCTGAGAAAGAGTATCCTTTCTCAGTATAGAGTACTGAGCTAATGGTAACTTACTTGGTAGTGTGGTTGAGCAGAGAAATCCATGTGCTTGGATCCCTGAAAGTTGGCACCCAGGTTGATAAGGTTGTTAAGAAGGCGTACGGTGTGTTAACTTTTATTGGTAGAGGGATTGAATTTCGGAGCCGTGAGGTCATGTTACAACTGTACAAAACTCTGGTGCGGCCGCACTTGGAGTATTGTGTACAGTTCTGGTCGCTGCATTATAAGAAAGATGTGGAAGCTTTGGAAAGGGTGCAGAGGAGGATTACCAGGATGTTGCCTGGTATGGTGGGAAGGTCTGATGAGGAAAGGCTGAGGGACTTGAGGTTATTTTCATTCGAGAGAAGAAAGTTACGAGGTGACCTAATTGAGGCATACAAGCTGATCAGAGTGTTAGATGGGGTGGACAGTGAGAGCCTTTTTCCTCGGATGGTGATGGCTAACATGAGGGGACATAGCTTTAAATTGAGGGGTGATAATTATAGGATGGATGTCAGAGGTAGGCTCTTTACTCAGAGTAGTAAGGGTGTGGAATGTCCTGCCTGCAGCAGTAGTGGATTCACCAACGTTAAGGGTATTTAAATGGTCATTGGAACAAAACATAGCTGGTCTGATTAGCAAGTTTGCAGATGATACTAAGATTGGCGGAGTTGCAGATAGTGATGAAGATTGTCAGAGAATACAGCACATGCAGGTAGACTGCGAAATTAGGCAGAGAAATAGCAGATAGAATTTATTCTGGACAAATATGAGGTGATGCGTTTTGGTCGATCCAATTCAGGTGGAAGCCATGAAATAAATGACAGAACCATCAGGAGCATAGACACAGAGAGATCTGGGAGTAAAGGTCCACAGATCCTTAAAAGTGGCATCACAGGTGGAGAAGGTGGTGAAGAAAGCATATGGCATGCTTGCCTTCATCGGACGGGGCATCGAGTATACAAGTTAGCAAATTATGTTACAGTTGTATAAAACTCTGGTTGTGACATTTCCAGAAGGATGTGGAGGCTTTGGAGGGAGTACAGAAAAGATTTATCAGGATACTGTCTGGGTGTGAGCTACGAGGGATGATTGAGTAAATTAGGATTGTTCTCCCTGGAAAGATGGAAGCTGAGGGGGCAACCTGATAGAAGTTTATAAAATGATGAAGGGTGTGGACAGGGTGAACAGTTGGAAGCTTTTTCTCAGGGCAGAAATGACAATTACAATGGGGCACACCGGCTCAAGATAAGGGGGGAAAGGTTCAGTGGAGATGTACTGTGGGATGTTTTTTACACAGAGGGTGGCAGGGGTCTGGAATGAGGTGGTTGAGGGAGATACATTAGCCACATTTAAGATTTATCTGGATAGACACATGAACAGACAGGGAATAGAGGGATACAGGCGGTTGGTCTGGATAGGACAATGTGATTGGTGCAGGCTTGGAGGGCCGAAGGGCCTGTTCCTGTGCTGAGGAAAGGGAAGGTGTATAAGAGGTTCAGGGAATTAGGAGAGGTTATGGATCTTGAGGAGTATAAGAACTGTAGAAAGGAGCTTAAAAGGGAAATTAGGAGAGCCAGAAGGGGTCATGAGAAGACCTTGGCGGGTAAGATTAAGGAGAATCCCAAGGCCTTCTGTAAATATGTGAAAGGTAAAAGGGTGAGAAGGGAAAGGATAGGAGCTATAAAAGGTGAAGGGGGAAAGGTCTGTGTAGAACCAGAAGAAATGGCGGAGGTGCTTAATGAGTACTTCGCCTCAGTATTCACAGTGGAAGCTGATCTGGGAGATTTTGTTATGGATTTGCAGCAGATGGAAAAGATTGAGTACGTGGACATTAAGAAGGAAGATGTGTTGGAACTTTTGAATTCTATCAAGGTAGATAAGTCGCCTGGACCAGATGGTATGTACCCCAGGATACTGTGGGAGGCGAGGGAAGTGATTGCAGAGCCCCTGGCGATGATCTTTGCGTCGTCAATGGAGACGGGAGAGGTTCCGGAGGATTGGAGGATTGCGGATGTAGTTCCTATTTTCAAGAAAGGGAACAGAGATAGCCCGGGAAATTACCGCCCGGTGAGTCTGACCTCAGTGGTTGGTAAGCTGATGGAGAGGCTTCTGAGGGATAAGATTTACGAACATTTGGAGAGGTTTGACATGATCAGGAATAGTCAGCATGGATTTGTCAAGGGCAGGTCGTGCCTTACGAGCCTAGTTGAGTTCTTCGATAATGTGACTGAACACATTGACGAAGGCAGTGCCGTGGACATAGTGTATATGGACTTCAGCAAGGCGTTTGATAAGGTCCCCCATGCAAGACTTCTTGAGAAGGTGAGAGGGCATGGGATCCAAGGGCCTTTGGCCTTGTGGATCCAGAACTGGCTTGCCTGCAGAAGGCAGAGAGTGGTTGTGGATGGGGCTTTTTCTGAATGGAGGTCAGTCACCAGCGGAGTGCCTCAAGGATCTGTTCTGGGACCCTTATTGTTTGTCATTTTCATAAATGACCTCGATGAGGAAGTGGAGGGATGGGTAAGTAAGTTCGCTGATGACACTAAGGTCGGTGGTGTTGTGGATGGTCTGCAAGGATGGCAAAAGTTGCAGCAGGACATAGATAGGATGCAGGAATGGGCGGAGAAGTGGCAGATGGACTTCAACGCGGATAAATGTGTAGTCGTCCATTTTGGCAGAACCAACGGGATGAACGAGTACACTATCAAGGGCAGAAGTCTGAGTAGTGTTGAAGAGCAGAAGGATCTAGGGGTCCATAAGAACATAAGAAATAGGAGCAGGAGTAGGCCATCTGGCCCTTCGAGCCTGCCCCGCCATTCAATAATGGGAATTATCCCTGGGAATTATAGACCGGTGAGTCTTACTTCTGTGGTGGGTAAGGTTTTGGAAAGGATTATTAGAGACAGGATTTATAGTTATTTGGAAAGTAATGAGTTGATTAGAGATAGTCAGCACGGTTTTGTAGCGGGTAGGTCATGCCTTACTAACCTTATCGAGTTCTTTGAGAAAGTGACCAAAGAGGTGGATAGGGGTAAGGCAGTTGATGTGGTGTATATGGATTTTAGCAAGGCGTTTGATAAGGTTCACCATGGTAGGCTTCTGCAGAAAATGCAGATGTATGGGATTGGGGGTGATCTAGGTAATTGGATCAGGAATTGGCTAGCGGATAGGAGACAGAGAGTGGTGGTTGATGGGAAATACTCGTCATGGAGTTCGGTTACAAGTGGTGTGCCTCAGGGATCTGTTTTGGGGCCACTGCTGTTTGTAATTTTTATTAATGATCTGGATGAGGGTATAGTTGGGTGGATTAGTAAGTTTGCTGATGACACCAAAGTCGGAGGTGTGGTAGATTGTGAGGAAGGGTGTCATAGTTTGCAGGATGACTTAGAAAGGTTGCAGAGCTGGGCTGAGAGGTGGCGAATGGAGTTTAATGTGGAGAAGTGTGAGGTAATTCATTTCGGTAGGAATAACAGATGTGTTGAGTATAGGGCTAACGGGAGGACTTTGAATAGTGTGGAGGAGCAGAGGGATCTAGGTGTATGTGTCCATAGATCCCTGAAAGTTGGGAATCAAGTAGATAAAGTTGTTAAGAAGGCATACGGAGTTTTGGCGTTTATTGGTAGGGGGATTGAATTTAGGAGTCGTAGCGTCATGATGCAACTGTACACATCTCTGGTGCGGCCGCACTTGGAGTTTTGTGTGCAGTTCTGGTCCCCACATTACAAGAAGGATGTAGAGGCTTTGGAGAGGGTGCAGAGGAGGTTTACCAGGATGTTGCCTGGTATGGAGGGGAGATCCTATGAGGAGAGATTGAGTGATTTGGGGTTGTTTTCGCTGGAAAGAAGGCGGCTACGAGGGGATCTCATTGAAACATATAAGATGATTAGAGGTTTAGACAGGGTAGATAGTGATAGCCTTTTTCCTAGGATGGAGAAAGCTAACACGAGGGGGCACGATTTTAAATTAAGGGGGGGTAGTTATAGGACAGATGTCAGGGGTAGGTTCTTTACCCAGAGGGTGGTGAGGGACTGGAATGCCCTGCCAGCTGCAGTTGTAAATGCACCTAGTTTGGGGGCATTTAAAAGATCTGTGGATAGGTTTATGGATGAAAAGGGATTGGTTTAGGCTAGTGGGTCATTGTTTTGTAACTGGTCGGCGCAACATCGTGGGCCGAAGGGCCTGTTCTGCGCTGTAATGTTCTATGTTCTATGTTCAATAAGATCATGGCTGATCTGTCGTGGCTCAGTTCCACCTTCCCGCCCTCTCCCCATAACCCTTAATCCCTTCTCTTATCAAAAACCCATCAACCCGTTTCTTAAAAATATTTAGCGAGGCAGCCTCCACCACTTCAACGGGCAGAGAATTCCAGAGATTCACCACCCTTTGAGTGAAGAAGTTCCTCCTCAACTCTGTTCTAAACCGCCTCCCCTTTACCTTGAGGCTGTGCCCCCTAGTCCTACTGTCTTTTTTGAGCGGGAAGAGTCTCTCCACCTTTATCCTATCCATCCCATTCATCATCTTATACGTCTCAATGAGATCTCCCCTCATTCTTCTAAACTCTAACGAGTACAAGCCTAGTTTATTCAGCCTCTCCTCATAGCTCAATCCCCTCAACTCCGGTATCAGCCTAGTAAACCTCCTCTGCACTCCCTCCAGGGCCAAAATATCCTTGCGCGGGTGCGGCGCCCAAAACTGCACACAGTACTCCAGCTGCGGCCTCACCAATGCCCTATACAGCTGCAGCAAGACCTCCCTACTTTTATATTCAATCCCCCTCGCTATGAAGGCCAGCATCCCATTCGCCTTCCTGACCACCTGCTGCACCTGCAAGCTGGGTCCGGGTCCACAGGACTCTTAAATCGGCCTCGCAGGTGGAGGAGGTGGTCAAGAAGGTGTATGGTGTACTGGCCTTCATTAATCGAGGGATTGAGTTTAGGAGTCGGGAGGTAATGCTGCAACTTTACAGGACCATTGTCAGGCCTCATTTGGAGTACTGTGCGCAGTTCTGGTCCCCTCACTATAGGAAAGATGTAGAAGCTATTGAAAGGGTGCAGAGGAGATTTACAAGGATGTTGCCTGGACTGGGAGGCATGCCTTATGAAGTTAGGTTGAGGAAGCTGGGATTCTTTTCCCTGGAGAGACGAAGGTTGAGAGGCGACCTGATAGAAGTTTATAAAATGTTGAGAGGAATAGATAGGGTGGACTCTCAGAGGCTATTTCCCCGGGTTGAAATGGTTGCTACGAGAGGACACAGATTTAAGGTACAAGGAGAGAAGTTCAGAAGTGATGTTAGGGGTAAGTTTTTCACTCAGAAGGTGGTGAGTGAATGGAATCGGCTACCGTCAGTGGTGGTGGAGGCGAACTCGCTGGGGTCTTTTAAAAGACTTCTGGATGAGTTTTGGAGAGGTTTGACATGATCAGGAATAGTCAGCATGGATTTGTCAAGGGCAGGTCGTGCCTTACGAGCCTAGTTGAGTTCTTCGATAATGTGACTGAACACATTGACGAAGGAAGTGCCGTGGACGTAGTGTACATGGACTTCAGCAAGGCGTTTGATAAGGTCCCCCATGCAAGACTTCTTGAGAAGGTGAGAGGGCATGGGATCCAAGGGCCTTTGGCCTTGTGGATCCAGAACAGGCTTGCTTGCAGAAGGCAGAGAGTAGTTGTGGATGGGTCTTTTTTGGAATGGAGGTCAGTCACCAGTGGGGTGCCCCAGGGATCTGTTCTGGGACCCTTGCTGTTTGTCATTTTCATAAATGACCTGGATGAGGAAGTGGAGGGATGGGTTAGCAAGTTCGCTGATGACACGAAGGTCGGTGGTGTTGTGGATGGTCTGGAAGGATGTCAAAAGTTGCAGCAGGACATAGATAGGATGCAGGAATGGGTGGAGAAGTGGCAGATGGACTTCAACGCGGATAAATGTGTAGTCGTCCATTTCGGCAGAACCAACGGGATGAACGAGTACACTATCAAGGGCAGGAGTCTTAGTAGCGTTGAAGAGCAGAAGGATCTCGGGGTCCGGGTCCACAGGACTCTTAAATCGGCCTCGCAGGTGGAGGAGGTGGTCAAGAAGGCGTATGGTGTACTGGCCTTCATTAATTTAGGAGTCGGGAGGTAATGCTGCAACTTTACAGGACCCTTGTCACGCCTCATTTGGAGTACTGTGCGCAGTTCTGGTCGCCTCACTATAGGAAAGACGTAGAAGCTATTGAAAGGGTGCAGAGGAGATTTACAAGGATGTTGCCTGGATTGGGAGTCATGCCCTATGAAGATAGGTTGAGGGAGCTGGGACTCTTTTCCCTAGAGAGGCGAAGGTTGAGAGGCGACCTGATAGAAGTTTATAAAATGTTGAGAGGAATAGATAGGGTGGACTCTCAGAGGCTATTTTCCCAGGTTGAAATGGTCGCTACGAGAGGACACAGATTTAAGGTGCGGGGAGGGAAATACAGAGGTGATGTTAGGAGTAAGTTTTTCACTCAGAGGGTGGTGAGTGAATGGAATCGGCTGCCGTCATCGGTGGTGGAGGCGAACTCGCTGGGGTCTTTTAAAAGACTTCTGGATGAGTATATGGGGTTTAATGGGATTGGGGGTTATAGATAGGTCTATAGATTGGTGGGGTTGATGTGATCGGTGCAACTCGAGGGCCGAAGGGCCTGTTTGTGCTGTAATGTTCTATGTTCTATGTTCTAATATGGGGACGAGAACTGCACACAATACTCCAAGTGCGGCCGCACCAGAGTTTTGTACAGTTGCAACATTACGCTGCGACTCCTAAATTCAATCCCCCTACCAATAAACGCCAAGACACCGTATGCCTTCCTAACAACCCTATCTACTTGATTCCCAACTTTCAAGGATCTATGCACATATACACCTAGATCCCTCTGTTCATCCACACTATTCAAAGTCCTCCCATTAGCCCTATACTCTACATATCTGTTGTTCCTGCCAAAGTGAATTACTTCACACTTTTCCGCATTAAACGCCATCTGCCACCTCTCGGCCCAGCTCTGCAACTTGTCTAAGTCTTCCTGCAAACTATGATACCCTTCATCACTATCTACCACTCCTCTGACTTTGGTGTCATCAGCAAATTTACTAATCCACCCAACTATACCCCCATCCAGATCATTAATAAAAATTACAAACAGCAGTGGCCCCAAAACAGATCCCTGAGGCACACCACTTGTAACCAAACTCCATGATGAATATTTACCATCAACCACCACCCTCTGTCTCCTATCTGCTAGCCAATTCCTGATCCAATTCCCTAGATCACCCCCAATCCCATACATCTGCATTTTCTGCAGAAGCCTACCATGGTGAACCTTATCAAACGCCTTACTAAAATCCTTATACACCACATCAACTGCCTTACCCCCATCCACCTCTTTGGTCACTTTCTCAAAAAACTCAATAGGTTAGTAAGGCACGACCTACCCGCTACAAAACCACGCTGACTATCTCTAATCAATTCATTACTCTCTAAATAACTATAAATCCTATCCCGAATAATTTTTTCTAAAACCTTGCCCACAACAGAAGTGAGACTCACCGGTCTATAATTCCCGGGGAAGTCTCTGTTCCCCTTCTTAAACAATCGGACAACATTTGCTGTCCTCCAATCCTCCGGTACTATACCAGAGACCAACGACGACCTGAAGATCAGAGCCAGAGGCTCAGCAATCACTTCTCTTGCCTCCCAGAGAATCCTGGGGTAAATCCCACCCGGCCCAGGGGACTTATCTATTTTCAAACCCTCAAGAATATCCAGCACATCCTCCTTATCAACTGCAATACTGTCCAGTTTACAACCCTGTAACCCAGTGTTCTCCACAGCTACATTTACGTCTCCCTGCGTCAATACCGAAGAGAAATATTTGTTGTGTCTCTCCAATCTCTTCCGGTTCCACACATAACTTCCCACTGCTGTCTCTGACTGGCCCTAATCTTGCCCTAACCAATCTTCTAAACATTACATATCTAAAGAAAGCCTTAGGATTCTCCTTAATCCTATCAGCCAAAGTCTTCTCGTGCCCTCTTCTTAACTCACTCTTTAACTCCCTCCTAGCCAATCTAAAGCTTTCCAGTGCACTACCTGAGCCCTCAAGCCTCATCTGGACATAAGCCTCCTTTTTCCTTCTAACCAGCGAATCAACTTTTTTAGTGCACCACGGTTCCCTAGCTCGACCAATTCCTCCTTGCCTGACAGGGACATACTTATGAAGGACTCGCAGTAGCTGCTCCTTGTAAAAAACTCCACATTTCGGACGTTCCCAGACCCTGTAGTTTCCTAGTCTAACCTATGCTTCCTAATTCTCTCCTAATAGCCTCATAATTACCCTTCCCTCAACTAAAACTACTGACCTGAGGTTCATGCCTATCCCTTTCCATCACTAAGGTGAACGTAACCGAATTGTGGTCACTATCCCCAAAATGTTCACCAACTTAGCAACACAGAACAGGATCTTGGATTTGATGATCAGCTGTGGTCAAAATGAACAGTGAAGCAGGCGAGAAGAGCTGAATGGAATACTCTGTTTCTAGATTCTATGTTCAGGAGTGTGGAGGTTGGAAATGATAACATTTTTTTCCCACAATCCGGGCAGCAATGGCATGTGTAAAATGTCGGGATTTCCTCCAGTGTTCAAGTGGAAGATTGAAGGGGACATGTGGACCTGGGTTAGATTTTGAGCAACGAGTTACAAGGTTTAGCCTTGCCATCGTTAATTCCAACAGGCAAAGTATTTTATGAGCGAGATTCCTGTCAGTTCAATAGTATGAAAGATTTGACCAGTTCCTTTCTAAAACTTACAGCATGGTCTGCTGATTGTCTGTGAGACAGGGAGATTTCAGAAAACAGGTTCTCTGTCCAGGGAACAACATATTACCAATTCAAACCGATTGTGTAAAAGATTGATAAATTTCACTGTTGGGATGGCTCCAGATGTTTAAATTGCTGGCTGGTTCTCCGGTGCCTCATGTGCACAGGTTCCCTACTGTCAGCTGTCTCCACTTTCTGTGTTCGAGACCTTATCTGACTCGACAGCTACTGGCTGGAAAATATTAATTGGGAACAGTCATTTCCTTCAGGCTTTGTGGAACAGAGGAGACATTCCACTGTGACACAGAGTCAGGGGATGAATGATTGCCAGCTTGCAAAATGACCCAGACACGGCATCAGCTGGCAATACAATCAAAGCACTGAAAACAGGCAGAATGAGGTGAGAATATCTTCCACAGATCTGACTATTTCAGCAAAAAACAGAACTGAAACAGCAAAAATAGACAAATGAATCCCAGAGAAAGTGAATTGATGTTTCAGATGTGACATAAAGTATCATCCTGGAGAATTTGTCTCCTAAGATTTCAGTTGAATGTGGTTTATATGGATTTCAGCAAAGTCTTTGACAAGATCCCACGTGGGAGAATAATAAGGAAGGTAAAAACACATGGGATTCTCCAGGTAACTTAACAAGATGGATCCAAAACTGGCTTAGTGTAGGAGACAGAGGCAGTAGGCTGTTTGTGTGACCAGATGCCAGTGTCCAGTGGTGTGCCACAGGGATCAACGCTGAGACTCTCAGCGATTTGTTATCTATACAAATTATCTGGATGAGAATATGGGAGAAGTAAGTTTGTGAATGACACAAAGGATGGTTATCAGTGAGCAAGAAGTTATTAGATTGCAGGAAGATATATCTGTAATTAAGAAAGCAGATGATGCATTCGCTTTTATCAGTTATGGCATAGATTAGTAATATCTTTTAGAGAAGGAAGTCTGCCATCCTTATCTAGCCTGGCCAACCTGTGACTCCAGAGCCACAGCATTGTTGGTCTCTCAACTGCCCTTCAAGGGCAACTAGGAATGGGCAATAAACACTGGTCCAACCAACAACACCCATGTCCCACAAATTAATTGAACAAAATCATAGAATCGCTACTGTGCGGAAAGAGGCCATTCAGCCCATCCAGCCTGCACCAACCACAATCCCAGCCAGGCTCTATCTGAGTAATCCCACCGATTTAACCCTCTAAGGGGTAACTTAGCATGGCCAATCCATTTAACCTGCACATCTTTGGAGTGTGGGTGGAAATCGGACCCCAGTGGAATTCCACATAGAAACATAGAAGATCGGACCAGGAGGAGGCCATTTGGCCCTTCAAGCCTGCTCCACCATTCATTACAATCATAGCTGATCATCCAACTCAACAGCCTAATCCTGCTTTCTCCCCATAACCTTTGATCCCATTCACCCCAAGTGCTATATCCAGCTGCCTCAATGTTTTAACATAAGAACATAAGAAATAGGAGCAGGAGTAGGCCATCTAGCCCTTCGAGCCTGCCCCGCCATTCAATAAGATCATGGCTGATCTGTCGTGGCTCAGTTCCACCTTCCCGCCCTCTCCCCATAACCCTTAATCCCTTCTCTTATCAAAAACCCATCAACCCGTTTCTTAAAAATATTTAGCGAGGCAGCCTCCACCACTTCAACGGGCAGAGAATTCCAGAGATTCACCACCCTTTGAGTGAAGAAGTTCCTCCTCAACTCCGTTCTAAACCGCCCCCCCTTTATCTTGAGGCTGTGCCCCCTAGTCCTACTATCCCTTCTGAGTGGGAAGAGTCTCTCCACCTCTATCCTATCCATCCCATTCATCATCTTTTGCACCAACTACTTCCTGTGGGAATGAATTCCACAGGCTCACCACTGTGTGAAGAAATGTCTCTTCACCTCCGTCCTAAATGGTCTACCCTGAATCCTCAGACTGTGACCCCTGGTTCTGGACTCCCCCACCATCGGGAATATCCTCCCTGTATCGACCCTGTCTAATCCTGTTAGAATTTTATAAGTCTCTATGAGATCCCCCCTCATTCATCTGAACTCCAGTGAAAACAATTCTAACCTCGTCAATCTCTCCTCATACATCAGTCCCACCATCCCCGGAATCAGCCTGGTAAACCTTCACTGCACTCCCTCGAGAGCAAGAACATCCTTCCTCAGAAAAGGAGACCCAAACTTCTCACAATACCCTAGGTGTGGCCTCACCAAGGCCCCTGTATAATTGTAACAACACATCCCTGTTCCTGTACTCAAAACCTCTCACAATGAAGGCCAACATGCCATTTGCCTTCTTTACCGCCTGCTGTACCTGCACGCTTACCTTCAGTGACTGGTACACAAGGACACCCAGGTCCCTCTGCACACTCCCCTCTCCCAATTTACAGCCATTCAGGTAGTAATCTGCCTTCTTGTTTTTGCTTCCAAAGTGAATAACCTCACATTTATCCAAATTATACTGCATCTGTCATTGATTAGCCCACACACCCAACCTGTCCAGATCATTCTGAAGGATCTCTGTATCCTCGTCACAGTTCACCCTCCCACCCAGCTTGGTATCATCTGTAAACTTTGAGATGTTACATTTTGTTCCCTCATCCAAGTCAATAATTTATGTTGTGAATAACTGGGGTCCCAGCACCGATCCTTGTGGCACCACACTAGTTACTGCCGGCCAATTTGAAAAGCACCCATTAATTCCTACTCTTAGTTTCATAGAACATAGAACATTACAGCACAGTACAGGCCCTTCGGCCCTCAATGTTGTGCCGAGCTATGTCCAAACCCCAGATAAGTCTATCCCACTCCCTATCATTCTGGTGTACTCCATGTGCCTATCCAATAACCACTTGAAAGATCCTAAAGTGTCCGACTCCACTATCACAGCAGGCAGTGAATTCCACACCCCAACCACTCTCTGAGTAAAGAATCTACCTCGGACATCTCTCCTATATCTCCCACCATGAACTTTATAGTTATGCCCCCTAGTAACAGCTACAGCCACCCGAGGAAATAGTCTCTGCTCGGCCACTCTATCTATCCCCTTCATCATCTTATAAACCTCTATTAAGTCGCCTCTCATCCTCCTCCGCTCTAAAGAGAAAAGCTCCAGCTCCCTCAACCTTTCCTCATAAGACCTACCCTCCAAACCAGGCAGCATCCTGGTAAATCTCCTCTTGTTCCAGACATTCACCACCCTCTGTGTGAAAAAATTGCCCCTCTGGACACTTGTGCATTTCTCCCCTCTCGCCTTAAACCTATCCCCTCTAGTTTTAGACTCCCCTACCTTTGGGAAAAGATATTGACTATCTACCTTGTCTATGCCCCTCATTATTTTATAGACCTCTATAAGATCACCCCTCAGCCTCCTACGCTCCAGAGAAAAAAGTCCCAGTCCATTCAGCCTCTCCTTCGAACTCAATCCAGCAAGTCCCGGTAGCAAACTAGTAAATCTTTTCTGCACTCTTTCTAGTTTAATAATATCCTTTCTATAATAAGGTGACCAGAATTGTACACAGTATTCCAAGTGTGGCCTTACCAATGTCTTGTACAACTTCAACAAGACGTCCCAACTCCTGTATTCAATGTTCTGACATTATCCGCCACCTTCCTTCGGTACTTTTCCCTAAGAATGCCTCCTTCCAGTTTATTTGTCCAAGTAACTTCCTGACTTCTTCGTATCTCCCCTTACTCCAGACAAACACCTTCCTAGCCTGTCTGATCCTATCTCGTTCCAATGCAATTGTGAAGGAGATAGAATTATGGTCACCATTCCCAAGATGCTCTCCTACCGAGAGATCCATCTCCTGCCCTGGTTCATTCGCCAGTACCAGGTCAAGTACAGCCTCTCCCCTCGTAGGCTTGTCCACATACTGTGTCAGGAAACCTTCCTGAACACACCTAACAAACTCCTCTCCAGCCAAACCCCTTACTCTAGGGATATTCCAGTCGATGTTTGGGAAATTGAAGTCTCCCATCACGACAACTCTGTTTTTAATACATTTCTCCAGAATCTGTTTCCCTATCTGCACTTCAACTTCCCTGTCACTATTGGGCGGCCTATAGAATACACCCAGCAAAGTTTTCGACCCTTTGCTGTTCGTAACTTCCACCCACAGAGACTCTGTAGAAAGTCCCTCCACGGCATCCTCTTTCTCTGCAGCCATGACACTGTCCCTTATTAACAGTGCCACTCCACCACCTCTTCTGCCAGCCTCCCTGTCCTTCCTGAAACATCTGAAACCTGGCACCTGAAGTACCCAGTCCTGTCCCTGAGACATCCAAGTCTCCGTAATGGCCACCACATCACATTCCCAAGCAGCTATCCACGCCCTAAGCTCATCTACCTTATTTACTATACTCCTTGCATTAAAATATACACACTTCAGCCCCTCAGTCTGGGCATTTCCCTTCTCCACCCCCTATCTAACCTCCCTCCCATATTTCCTGCGGTCCTCCCCTACCTTTAAAGTATTAAAGCACATGCATTTCAAACCCTGCTCCGCCCCACCCCCACTACGCCGTGCCTTGCATTCCCCATCTATGCCCCCCTCCCTTTCACCCCCTCTACTCAAGATCCCACCCCCCCCCAAATCAGTTTAAACCTCCCCGCATAGCCTTTGCAAATTTACCCCCCAGGATATTGATTCCCCTCTGGTTCAGGTGTAAACCATCACTCATATAGAGGTCCCACCTTCCCCAGAATGAGCCCCAATTGCTTAAGTACCTGAACCCCTCCCTCCTGCACCATCCCCTCAGCCACGAGTTCAAACTTTCCCTCTCTCTATTCCTCTCTAAACTATCCCGTGGCACAGGCAAGAGTCTGGATATAACTACTCTTCCAGACTTGGCCTTTAGTTTCCATCCCAACTCCATAAATCTTTGCTTAATATCCCATTCCCTTAATCTCCCTATGTCATGTGTCCCCACATGAACTATAACTTGGGGTTGATCTCCCTCTCCCCTAAGAGTCCTGAATACCCTGAATACTCGTTAGAGTTTAGAAGAATGAGGGGAGATCTCATTGAGACGTATAAGATGATGAATGGGATGGATAGGATAGAGGTGGAGAGACTCTTCCCGCTCAAAAAAGACAGTAGGACTAGGGGACACAGCCTCAAGATAAAGGGGGGGGCGGTTTAGAACAGAGTTGAGGAGGAACTTCTTCACTCAAAGGGTGGTGAATCTCTGGAATTCTCTGCCCGTTGAAGTGGTGGAGGCTGCCTCGCTAAATATTTTTAAGAAACGGGTTGATGGGTTTTTGATAAGAGAGGGGATTAAGGGTTATGGGGAGAGGGCGGGAAGGTGGAGCTGAGTCACGACAGATCAGCCATGATCTTATTGAATGGCGGGGCAGGCTCGAAGGGCCAGATGGCCTACTCCTGCTCCTATTTCTTATGTTCTTATGAGAGGGCGGGAATGTGGAACTAAGCCACGACAGATCAGCCATGATCTTATTGAATGGCGGGACAGGCTCGAAGGGCTAGATGGCCTACTCCTGCTCCTATTTCTTATGTTCTTATGTATCTCCTGTTCTATCTTTCCTGTAGCATCTGAATCCTGGAACATTTTACAAGGATGTTGCCTGGACTGGGAGGCATGCCTTATGAAGTGAGGTTGAGGGAGCTGGGTCTCTTTTCCCTAGGGAGACGAAGGTTGAGAGGCGACCTGATAGAGGTTTATAAAATGTTGAGAGGAATAGATGGGGTGGACTCTCAGAGGCTATTTCCCCGGGTTGAAATGGTCGCTACGAGAGGACACAGATTTAAGGTGCGGGGAGGGAAGTTCAGAAGTGATGTTAGGGGTAAGTTTTTCACTCAGAGGGTGGTGAGTGAATGGAATCGGCTGCCGTCATCGGTGGTGGAGGCGAACTCGCTGGGGTCTTTTAAAAGACTTCTGGATGAGTATATGGGGTTTTATGGGATTGGGGGTTATAGATTAGTGTTGATGTGATCGGTGCAACTTGTGGGCCGAAGGGCCTGTTTGTGCTGTGGTGTTCTATGTTCTATGTTCCATTGAGCTGCCAGTCCTGTCCCTCCCTTAGCCATGTTTCAGTAATTGCTATAATATCCCAGTCCCATGTACCCATCAATGTCCTGAGTTCATCTGCCTTGCCCATCAGGCCTCTTACATTGAAATAAATGCAGTTTGATCTGGACTTCCCTTGCTCTCTGTCTTGCTTCTGTCTGATCTGTCTGGTACTGGGATTACTGACACTGCCTTTACTACTTAATGTGCTCTGTTTAACTTCTGTGCTGTCCTCAACCTTCTCCTAAAAAAGACAGTAGGACTAGGGGACACAGCCTCAAGATAAAGGGGAGGCGGTTGAGAACGGAGTTGAGGAGGAACTTCTTCACTCAAAGGGTGGTGAATCTCTGGAATTCTCTGCCCGTTGAAGTGGTGGAGGCTGCCTCGCTAAATATATTTAAGAAACGGGTTGATGGGTTTTTGATAAGAGAGGGGATTAAGGGTTATGGGGAGAGGACGGGAAGGTGGAGCTGAGTCACGACAGATCAGCCATGATCTTATTGAATGGCGGGGCAGGCTCGAAGGGCCAGATGGCCTACTCCTGCTCCTATTTCTTATGTTCTTATGTTCTTACTGCTTCGGGCTCCAAACTAGTTTAAACCCTCCCAAGTGGCTCTCACAATCCTCCCCTCCAGGATCTTAGTCTTCCTCCAATTCAGGTGTAATCAATCCCTCTTGAACAGATCAGCCCTTCCCCAGAAAAGATCTCTGATCCAAAAATCTAAATCCCTGCCCTCTGCACCAGCTCTCACGGCAGGCATTCATCTGCCTAATCCTTCTATTCCTGCTCTCATTAGCACATGGTACCAGTAGTAGTCCTGAAATTACTACCTTCAAGGTCCTGCACATTAACTTTCTGCCTAACTCTCTATATTCACATTTCAGGACCTCATCCCTTTTCCTACCTATGTTGTTGGTACCAATATGTACAATGACCTCTGGCTGCTCACCCTCCCTCAATCACTCAGACGTTCTTGACCCTGGCACCAGGGAGGCCATCCTGGAGTCCCGATTGTGGCCACAGAAACGCTTGTATGTGCCTTTAATTAGCGAGACCCTTATTACTACTGCTCGCTTGCTCTTTGCCCGACCCTGGTCTCCTGCAGAACCAGCTGTGGTGCCACAGGTGTGGCTGCTACTGGTATCTCCCCCCGACGGTCTATCCCCGTCAACAGTGTCCAAAATGATATACCTGTTTGAAAGGAGAATAGCCACAGGAGACTCCTGCACTGCCTGCCTGTCCTGGCAGTGAGCCATCTACTTTACTGAACCTGTGGTGTGACAACCTCCCTGTAACTGGTGTCCATCACACTCTCTGCCTCCTGTACACTCCGCAGGGCATTCACCTGCTGCTCCAACCGAACAATGCAGTCTGTGCAGCTGCAACTAGACACACTCCCTGCAGACAGGGAGTGTCTGTGAGAGAAACTCGATTACTCCCTAATTTCCCATATCTGGCAGGAGGAGCATACCACTGCCATACTGCCCTTATACAGGTATGATGTGGGTATGCTGGTGTTGGACTGGTGTAAACCTGATAGAAATTTATAAAATGTTGAGAGGAATAGATAGGGTGGATTCTCAGAGGCTATTTCCCCGGGTTGAAATGGTCGCTACGAGAGGACACAGATTTAAGGTGCGGGGAGGGAAGTACAGAGGTGATGTTAGGGGTAAGTTTTTCACTCAGAGGGTAGTGAGTGATTGGAATCGGCTGCCGTCGTCGGTGGTGGAGGCGAACTCGCTGGGGTCTTTTAAAAGACTTCTGGATGAGTATATGGGGTTTAATGGGATTGGGGGTTATAGATAGGTCTATAGATTGGTGGGGTTGATGCGATCGGCGCAACTCGAGGGCCGAAGGGCCTGTTTGTGCTGTAATGTTCTATGTTCTATGTAAACACAGTAAAAAGTCTGACAACACCAGGTTTTAGTCCAACCGATTTATTTGACAATTGACTCACAAGCTTTCGGGGTTAGCCCCTTCGTCAGGTGAATTCACCTGATGAAGGGGCTAACCCCGAAAGCTTGAGTCAATTATCAAATAAATTGGTTGGACTAAAACCTGGTGTTGTCAGACTTCTTACTGTCTTATCCAGGTAAACAGATAAAAGAATCTCAATCTACCTCTCCCTTGCTTGTGGCCCTCCCAACGTCTTTTCTTTCCTAAAAATATACTTTATTGATAAAAATCTCAATTAAAACATTGCAAATCTACATGTCCATAAATTGCAAACAGTGCAGAATAAAACATTTTTCCAGTTCTATACAAATTACAGCTATTTCATTTCAATACTTAAAACTATATACATGCTTCAAAAATTACTGTGTGCCACTGGTGGTAGGGAGGGAAACACTGAAGTAGTGTTTGAGATTAACCGTCCCCTTTACAATAACTCCTCCACAAACCACCACCTTATCGCAGTGACTGCACCTATGCAAATCTTACCTGCAACCACCAATCAGATTTGCTGGTAAGTTAATTTTATACTCCCAGTTACACTCAACTCCGACCGCTCCCTGCAGACAATAATACTCTTGTGTGGGACTTTGTCAAACACTTTCTGAAAGTCCAAACATACCACATTGACTCTACTAGTCACATCTTCAAAGAACTCCAACAAACACGGGAAGAGTGTGCAGACTCCAGACAGACACCTGAGGCTGAACTTAATCCCGGGTCCGTGGTGCTGTGAGGCAGTCGTGGTTAGAACTGTGTCACCGTGCCACCTAATGCAGTGCCAGTTGGCAAAAAGCGAAGAAAGTAAGCATGTGCGCTCACATTCTCAGAGTAGGGAGGTAATGTTAGAGTTATACAGAGCATCGCTGAGGCCACAGCTGGAGTACCGTGTGCAGTTCTGGTCACCTCATTACAAGTAGGATATGATTGCACTAGAGGAGATTCACTGGGATGGAGCGTTCACACTATAAGGAGAGACTGGATGGGTTAGGATTGTTTTCTATAAAGCAGAGAAGGCTGAGGGGGGACATGATTGAGGTTCTGAGGGGTACAGAGAGGGTGAATAGGGAGCAGCTGTTCCCCTGGGTTGAGGGGTCAATCATGAAGGGCATTAATTTAAGGCTAGGGGCAGGAGGTTTAGAGGGGATTTGAGGAAAACTCTTTCCAGTCAGAGTGTGGAGGGAGTATGGAATCCACTGCCTAGAGGGTGTCAGAGATGGGAAACGTTATAAAGTACAAGGACCAGTACCTGAAATGTCAGAACATTCAAAGCAGTAAGCCAAGTGCTGGGAACTGGGAACTGGGATCAGTGCAGACTCGATAGGCGGCAGGTCCTCTGCCATGCTTGTGTCTTTGTGAATATTATCCAGATCTTGCTGTATTTGGACAAAGATTCCTTTTGTACACAGCTACCTGTGTGGGATTCCACATTCTCCTCAGGTGGAGGATTGGAAGGAAATGGCAGTGGAAAATTAAGTAATTAATCAGAGGAAGCAGCTCCACAATTGTCATATCAACGCATTCTCATCCAGTCTGGGAAAAAGCCAGTCTTTCATTAACATAGCATTCTTCACAAAAACCAGCTCCCCTCTCCTCCTATCCACCTTGACCCAGGTGCAGACCTGTCCTTGTATTGATGAATAATAACCTTTCCTCAGTCAGTAACACCCTCCCTCACTACAATTCCAGCATGCACTTCATTATCAGTGGATTTATAAATCCCCAGCCTCACTGCTAGGGGAGCCCAGCACAGCGGTGCAAAAGCTTTAACATTGCATAGTGATCACAATTCTGTTAGATTTATTATTTCCATGGAAAAAGGCAGAGAGTAAAAGTTTTGAACTGGCAGAAGGAACATTTTGCAGGAATGAGAAGGGACTTGGCTGAGGTGGACCGGACAGCACTAATCGAGAATAAAAAGCAAGATGTTAATGGCACAAGGTAGCCATGTCCCCTCCAAAAATAAATTTAGACCAACCCCCCTGCCCCTCCCAGTTATCTAGAGGAAGATCAAACAGAAGAAAGTATACAATAGGCACAAAGAACTGAGTGCTGCAGATCGACTAGAGAAATGTAGGAAGCACAGGGGGCAAAATAAACAAGAGAATGAGGAAATGGAGAGAGCGTGGAAAACAATTAGTAAATAAAGTTAAAGAAAAGCCAAAGATTCGTTAACTAATATATTAATAGTAAAAGATTACTAAAGGAAAAGGTGGAACATATCAGAGATGAAGAAGGGAACTTGCGTGTCAATGCAGAGGCTGTGGGAAGGATTTTAAATAAAGATTTTGTCCTGATATCAGTTCAGGCTTTAGGTTCAGCTGAGATGATTGGCTGTTGTATTCCATCTGTGATCTGGAATGTCTTGGGCACTCAGACTAATGTGTTCTCTCAGTTTGAGTATTGTGTCATTCTGTAGCCTCAACCTTATTTTCAAAGGTTCCTTTACAGATTACCACATTGACTCACTTCTCACAGAACTGAAAAGATCATAAAGATACTTTTGTACCGGTGTTTATCCAACGCCCCTTCTGCATTTGATGTTCTTATACACTAAGCATTCTAGCAGTCACGACCTATTTATCATCTAGAAACATGATGGAACCTTCCTGTGGTATTGTGTGTGGTGATTCATCAGATTCTTCTGCTGATATCTTTTCCAGGGCCATCTGTACAGACCTGTTTTGTTATTTTTTAGCCAGTCTCTCCTGTGCAAAATTATTCAGCACCTTGCTGTTAAAACACTGTTTTCCCCGTGCCGGCCAGTCCTTACTTTCCCTTGTGTGATATCCTTTGCAGTATTTGAACACAAATAGAACCACAGAAAAGTTACAGCACAGAGGGAGGCCATTCAGTCCATCTCGTCCATGCCAGCCCAAGGTTAACAAAGTGCCTGTTCTAACCCCAGCTCCCTCCATCCAATCCATAGCTCCTTTTGATTGGATTTATTTATTATTGCCACATGTTTTGGGACACAGTGAAAAGTATTGTTTCTTGCGCACTATACAAAGCATTCCGTTCATAGAGAAGGAAAGGTTCAATCAAATCAAATCCTCACAGAGGGTGCTTGTATCCCTCAGAATATTTGATCTGCTTTTATCTACCCAGATTCAGATGATTCTGTGAGCTGTATTACTGCAATCACACACTGACCGAAACATTCTGAAGGGAGAGGGTGAACAGCCAGAGGTCGTGGTACATATCAGTATGAACAACATAGGCAGGAAGAGTGATGAGATCCTGCAGCAGCAGCTTAGGGAGTTAGGTAGAAAGTTAAAAAGCAGGATCTCTCGGGTTATAACATAGAACATAGAACATTACAGCGCAGAACAGGCCCTTCGGCCCACGATGTTGCGCCGACCAGTTACAAAAACAATGATCCACTAGCCTAAACCAATCCCTTTTCATCCATAAACCTATCCACGGATCTCTTAAACGCCCCCAAACTAGGAGCATTTACAACTGCAGCTGGCAGGGCATTCCAATCCCTCACCACCATAATCTCAGGATTACTCTCTGTGCCATGTGCCAGTGAGGCTAGGAATAGGAAGATGGTGCAGCTCAACACCTGGTTAAATTACTTACGGGGCGAAAAACTGCAGCAGGCGACGGTGCAGAGGGACCTCGGGGTCCTTGTGCATGAGTCGCAAAAACCCAGCTTGCAGGTGCAGCAGGTGGTCAGGAAGGCGAATGGGATGCTGGCCTTCATAGCGAGGGGGATTGAATATAAAAGTAGGGAGGTCTTGCTGCAGCTGTATAGGGCATTGGTGAGGCCGCAGCTGGAGTACTGTGTGCAGTTTTGGGTGCCGCACCTGCGCAAGGATATTTTGGCCCTGGAGGGAGGCAGAGGAGGTTTACTCGGCTGATACCGGAGTTGAGGGGATTGAGCTATGAGGAGAGGCTGAATAAACTAGGCTTGTACTCGTTAGAGTTTAGAAGAATGAGGGGAGATCTCATTGAGACGTATAAGATGATGAATGGGATGGATAGGATAGAGGTGGAGAGACTGTTCCCGCTCAAAAAAGACAGTAGGACTAGGGGGCACAGCCTCAAGATAAAGGGGGGGCGGTTTAGAACAGAGTTGAGGAGGAACTTCTTCACTCAAAGGGTGGTGAATCTCTGGAATTCTCTGCCCGTTGAAGTGGTGGAGGCTGCCTCGCTAAATATTTTTAAGAAACGGGTTGATGGGTTTTTGATAAGAGAAGGGATTAAGGGTTATGGGGAGAGGGCGGGAAGGTGGAGCTGAGTCAGGACAGATCAGCCATGATCTTATTGAATGGCGGGGCAGGCTCGAAGGGCCAGATGGCCTACTCCTGCTCCTATTTCTTATGTTCTTATGTTCTTAAACAGCTGGTGTAGGAGGGAGGGTTTCAGATATCCGGACCACTGGGGTATCTTCCGGGGCAGGTGGGACATGTACAAGAAGGACGGGTTGCATCTAAACTGGAAGGGTATAAATATTCTGGCTGGGAGGTTTGCCAGTGTCACACAGGGGGATTTAAACTAGTTTGGCCGGAGGATGGGAACCAGAGTAAAGGTGAATTAGCTGAAGGGGAACCAGAGAGTAGGGGCAGTAAGATTCAGAGAAACAGCAGGCAGGGTGGGATTGCTAATCCGAGAGAGTCTGGTGGATTGAAGTGTATTTGTTTCAATGTGAGAAGTGGAACGGGTAAGGCAGATGAATTTAGAGCTCGGATTAGTACTAGGAACTATGATGTATAAATGGCAGAACCCTTAAGAGTATTGATAGGCAGAGGGATCTGGGTGTACAGGTACACAGGTCACTGAAAGTGGCAATGCAGGCGGAGAAGGTAGTCAAGAAGGCATACGGCATACTTGCCTTCATCGGCTGGGGCACTGAGTTTAAAAATTGGTCACGGACATTCAGCCTCTGACCTTCGGGTAAGCATTCTCCAAGGCGGCCTTCACGACACACGACAGTGCAGAGTCACTGAACAGAGACTGATAGCCAAGTTCCGCACACATGAGGACGGTCTCAACAGGGATCTTGGGTTCATGTCGCACTATCTGTAACCCCCGTGACTTGCCTGGGTTTGCAAAACCTCACTTACTGTACTGTCTGGAGACAATACACATCTCTTTAACCTGTGATCAGTGCTCCTTCCACTCACATTATCAGCCACTTCAGGTCTTGGGTTAGGTGTAAGGATTCACATTCTAATCAGTAATCTCTAAACTGTTTGTGCTTTATATGCTCTGTCTGAGGCCAGAACTCTCCATTCACCTGACGAAGGGGCTAACCCCGAAAGCTTGTGAGGATATTATCAAATAAATAGGTTGGACTAAAACCTGGTGTTGTCAGACTTTTTCTTGTAAGTGAGGGCAGAGAGTTTGGTGCTCGGTCAATTCTCTGTTCACTGCAAGGAGAGCGGAGAATTCCGTCGGCATGAAGGGCCCGTAAATTCTCGCCTTTTGTCTCATGAACAGAGCGAGGTGTATTGACGGAGAGTCACGTCTGATTACATTTTCAATCCCACAGTTACTTACATTCTTGGGAGCCTCCCCTTATCCATGGGACCCTGACTTGTGACACAATCTTCATTCAACACAATGGACTGATCAAGATCGGAGCAGGTAACAACTCTCTCCCTTAACCTGCTTTGCCCCAGGAAGGAGTGGGGCTTTGCCTCAGGGACAGAAGGCTCTGCTTGTTTGGGGTCAGGTTTTGTGGGGAAAGGGATGAGGGACGATAGCGACTGACAACAGTCCCCAACTAGAAAGGTCAGAGTTCACACTGTCCATTCTCTCATTCACACTCAAACTGAGGGGAAAGGTTAGAGTTCATACTGCCCAATCATTCTAAAACCGAGTGGAGTCAGAGTTTGAGGATAAGGGGTAAAGCTTTGTGAACTGAGGTGGGGAGAAATTTCTTCACCCAAAGGGTGGGGAATGTGTGGAATTCACTCCCACAGAATGTACTTGAGGTCAAAACATTGTGTGATTTCAAGAAGAGATTAGATTTCGCTCTTGAGGCTAAAGGGATCGAGGGAAAGGGGGCGATTAGAATATTAAATTTGATGAACAGCCATGATCAAAATTGCTCGAAGGGCCAAATGGTTTCCTCCTGCTTTTAGTTTCTATGAAAGGTCAGAGTTCATGCTGCCCAAACGCTTTTAAACCGAGTGGAAAGGTCAGACTTCACACGACCCAATCGTTTTTGAGTTGAGTGCTTCTTATTGTATCTCAGCAATGTAGGAATCACAGTTAGGATTTGTAAATCTGCTTTATTTTCTGCAGTGTGTTGGTGAACTGTTGCTGGCAGCAGAGATACTGAGTCACTGATTCCCTTCACTCACAGGGCATCATTTACCACCCCCCCCCCCCCCCCCCCCACCCAGCCCCAACATGGTGTATTTCCAATGCTGGACGCAGTCCATCATTGGCCAGCACTGGGGTGGGGAGCGGGGGGGAGGGGGGTGTGTTCTATTGGTGAGACCAGTAGATCCTGCCAGCTGGAAGGGAGGAAAAGTTTGGCAATGGAACTTGTTGGGTTTACACCGTTTGGGCCACTGTCCGACCCCTCAGTCTGCTAACCTGGAAATCCCATCGTCTAGCCGGGTCTTCACACGTCTCCTCAGTGGTTAAAGGGTTAAAGATGAAGAAAATCAGATGGAATCTGGGAATATGACAGAGTGAAATATTAGTACATTTACCCATTTCTCTCTCTCTCTCTCTCACTCTATACTGCGGGACTCACTGATGGTGACAGTCTGGCACAGGATGTTTATGAATGGTGAGTAGCAGATATCATTATTTATTCAGATTTATTGGAGTACCTGTTTTTATTTGTGATTCTCTTATTTCTCATTATTGATTGCTGAAGACAGTCTGTTTCATAGAATAGAAACCTTCCAGTACAGAAAGAGGCCATTCGGCCCATTGAGTCTGCACCAACCACAATCCCCCACATTTACCCACTAATCCCTCTAACCTACACATCTCAGGACACTAAGGGGCAATTTTAACATCGCCAATGAACCTAACCTGCACATCTTTGGACTGTGGGAGGAAACCGGAGCACCCGGAGGAAACCCATGCAGACACGAGGAGAATGTGCAAACTCCACACAGACAGTGACCCGAGCCGGGAATCGAACCCAGGACCCTGGAGCTGTGAAGCAGCAGTGCTAACCACTGTGCTACCGTGCCGGGTACCAGTCACCGTGCTAGTCACTCATTGATCCGCAGTCCTTCCACATCCAGTCCTGAATGGTGGTGGACAATTAAACAACTCACTGAAGGCTCCACAAATATCCCCACCCTCAATGATGGAGGAGCCCAGCATGTCAGTGTAAAAGATAAGGCTGAAGCATTCACAGCAAGTACCGAGAGGATGATCCATCTCCGCCTCCTCCAGTGGTCCCAGCATCTCAGATGTCAGTCTCCAGCCAATTCAATTCACTCCACCTGATATTAGGAAGCGGCTGGAGGCACTGGACACTGCAGAGGCAACAGGCCCTGATAACATTCCGGCAATAGACACCTGCCAAGCTCAGCTCCATTTTTCTGTCCCATTCCCATAATCCTTGATCCCGAGAGTTCAAGAATCCATCATCCGCCATGAATATCTGTGCTAAGAACAAAGAAAATTCCAGCACAGGAACAGGCCCTTCGGCCCCTCCAAGCCTGCACTGACCATGCTGCCTGACTGAACTAAAACCCCCTACCCTTCCGGGGACCATATCCCTCTATTCCCATCCTATTCATGGATTTGTCAAGACACCGCTTAAAACTCAGGTATCCACTTCCACTCTCTCCCCCAGCAACGAGTTCCAGGCACCCATTACTCTCCGTGTAAAAAAATCTGCCTCGTACATCTCCTTTAAACCTGCCCCTTGCACCTTAAACCTGTGCCCCTAGTAATTGTCTCTTCCACCCTGGGAAAAAGCTTCTGACTATCCACTCTGTCCATGCCTCTCATAATCTTGTAGACTTCTATCAGGTCTCCCCTCATCCTCCATCACTCCAGTGAGAACAAACCAAGTTTCTCCAACCTCTCCTCATAGCTAATACCCTCCATACCTGGCAACATCCTGGTAAATCTTTTCTGTACCCTCTCCAAAACCTCCACATCCTTCTGGTAGTGTGGTGACCAGAATTGAACTCTATATTCCAAGTGTGGCCTCACTAAGGTTGTATAAAGCTGCAACATGACTTGCCAGTTTTTAAACTCAATGCCCTGGCCGATGAAGGCAAGTATGCCGTATGTCTTCTTGACTACCTTCTCCACTTGTATTGCCACTTTCAGTGACCTGTGTAACTGTACACCCAGATCGCTCTGCCTATCAATACTCTTAAGGGTTCTGCCATTTATTGTATATTTCCTATCTGTATTAGACCTTCCAAAATGCATTATCTCACATTTGTCTGGATTAAACTCCATCTGCCATCTCTCCGCCCAAGTCTCCAACTGATCGATATCCTGTTGTATCCTCTGATGGTCCTCATCTCTATCCACAAATCCACCAGCCTTTGTTTCATCTGCAAACTTACTGATCAAACCAGTTACATTTTCCTCCAAATAATTTATATATATATTACAAACAGCAAAGATCCCAGCACTGATCCCTGAGGAACACCACTTGTCACAGCCCTCCATTCAGAAACACACCCTTCCACTGCTACCCTCTGTCTCCTTTGACTGAGCCAGTTCTGTACCCACTTTGCCAGCTCACCTCTGATCCCGTGTGACTTCACCTTCTGCACCAGTCTGCCATGAGGGACCTTGTCAAAGGCCTTACTGAAGTCCATGTAGACAACATCCACTGCCCTACCCTCATCAATCATCTTCATCACTTCCTCAAAAAACTCAATCAAGTTCGTGAGACATGACCTCCCCTTCACAAAACCATGTTGTCTCTCACTAATACATCCACTTATTTCCAAGTGGGAATAAATCCTGTCTTGAAGAATCCTCTCCAATAATTTCCCTCCCACTGATGTAAGGCTCACTGGCCTGTAATTACCTGGATTGTTCTTGCGACCCTTCTTAAACAAAGGAACAACATTGGCTATTCTCCAATCCTCTCGGAGATCCCCTGTAGGAAGTCTCACAACACCAGGTTAAAGTCCAACAGGTTATTTGGTAGCAAAAGCCACGAGCTTCTGGAGCGCTGTCCCTTTGTCGGGTGAGTGGGAGTTCTGTTCACAAACAGGATATATAAAGACACAAACTCAATTTACAAAATGGTGATTGGAATGTGAGTCTTTACAGGTAATCAAGTCTTAAAGGTACAGACAGTGTGAGTGGAGAGAGGGTTAAGCACAGGTTAAAGAGATGTGTCCTGGGAATAGTCTCAGGGAGTGTGTCGAGTGTCACAGGGAGTGTCTTGGGGAGTATTCACAACAGCTACATCCTTGGCTATGTTCAGATACCAGAGGGAGCACTGTGCCTCCAGGGTTGGCTCCTCCGGGACAGGGGGTGCCCCCTCTGGATGTGCTGCTGTTGTCTGTGTAGCAGTTACAGAGTGCAGCAGGGAGTGGGTGAAGATTGTGCTGAAATTCAGGCTGGTGCAATGGGTAACTGACATTCTGAAGATACAGTTGTGATGGTGCAACCAACTGGAGCCCCCAGTATCACGGGTCATTGTGGTGTGCTGCTGCAGGGGTGTGGGGAGGGCTGGCAGGGGATTGGGGGAGACAGGGGGGTGTAGGGAAGTAGGAAAGGAGGCAGGGGAAGATGGCGGGGAGGAAATAGGGGTGGAGGCGGAGGAGGTAAGGGGGAAGAGGGGGGGAAGCATGAGAGGCTGGTGGGGGAAGGCAGTATAGGAGGTGGGGAAAACATAGCATAAGAAATAGGAGCAGGAGTAGGCCATCTAGCCCTTCGAGCCTGCCCCGCCATTCAATAAGATCATGGCTGATCTGAAGTGGATCAGTTCCACATTCCGGCCCTCTCCCCATAACCCTTAATTCTCTTGTCTATCAGAAACCTATCCACCCTTGACTTAAAAATATTTAGCGAGGCAGCCTCCACCACTTCAACGGGCAGAGAATTCCAGAGATTCACCACCCTTTGAGTGAAGAAGTTCCTCCTTATTTTGAGGCTGTGCCCTCTAGTTCTTGTTTCCTTTCTACGTGGAAAGAATCTCTCTACCTCTACCCTATCTGGCCACTTCATTATCTTGTAAGTGTCTATAAGATCCCCCTCAGCCTTCTAAACTCCAGTGAATACAGGCCCAATCTATTCAATCTCTCTTCATAAGCTAACCTCCTCATCTCCAGTATCAGTCTGGTGAACCTTCTCTGCACTCCCTCCATGGCCAATATATCCTTCCACAAATAAGGGGACCAAAACTGCACACAGTACTCCAGCTGCGGCCTCACCAATGCCCTATACAGCTGCAGCAAGACCTCCCTACTTTTATATTCAATCCCCCTCGCTATGAAGGCCAGCATCCCATTCGCCTTCCTGACCACCTGCTGCACCTGCAAGCTGGGTTTTTGCGACTCATGCACAAGGACCCCGAGGTCCCTCTGCACCGTCGCCTGCTGCAGCTTTTCGCCTCTTAAATAATAATCCCTCCTACTATTATTTCTGCCAAAGTGGATAACCTCACATTTGCTAACATTATACTCCATCTGCCAGGTCCTCGCCCACTCACTCAGCCTGTCCAGATCCCTCACCCTCCACGCAATTTGCTTTCCTGCTCATCTTTGTGTCAAGAGGAGGCGGGGGGAGGCAGGGTAGAGGTGGGGGGGTAGAGACGGGAGGGGAGAGGCGGAGAGGAGGCAGGGGGAGTGGTAGGGAGAGGTGGGTGGGAGGCGGGGGGGGGGGGGGGGGGGGGTAGACCAGAAGCACATCTCCTGTGATGAGGATGTCGTGAAGGGTGTTGAGCCGTTCCCTTGGAGGAAGCAGAGGAAGGCCTCTGGATGATGGCAGGTTCTGAATGGGGTGGAGAGTTGGGCTCTAATAGCTTCTGGCTATCAACACCAGGACCTGGGTGGGCTCTGAGATCCCATCATAAGGAATAGCCTTTCCTCAGTATGTGCTGCCACTGTGCCCACAGCTTTGGTGTTCCTGCCATGGGGACAGGACAGTCCCAGGGCTCAACCTGAACTTTGGGTTCATGTCGCACTATCTGTAACCCCCGTGACTTGCCTGGGTTTGTAAAATCTCACTAACCGTCCTGTCTGGAGACAATACACATCTCTTTAACCTGTGCTTAACCCTCTCTCCACTCACACTGTCTGTAGGGTGTTAGCGTGGATAGAGGATTGGTTGTCAAATAGGAGGCAGAGAGTGGGGGTCAATGGGTGCTATTCGGATTGGCGGATGGTGACTAGTGGAGTGCCCCAGGGGTCGGTGCTGGGGCCTCAGCTATTTACCATTTATATAGATGATCTGGAGGAGGGAACCGAGTGCAGGGTGTCGAAATTTGCTGATGACACCAAGATTGGGGGAAAGGCAAATTGTGCGGAGGGTGTGGAGAGTCTGCAGAAGGATCTAGATAGGCTGGGCGAATGGGCCAGGAAATGGCAAATGGAATTTAATGTTGGCAAGTGTGAGGTGGTCCACTTTGGTAGGAGGAATGGTAGGAAGGACTATTACTTACGGGGCGAAAAACTGCAGCAGGCGACGGTGCAGAGGGACCTTGGGGTCCTTGTGCATGAGACGCAAAAACCCAGCTTGCAGGTGCAGCAGGTGGTCAGGAAGGCGAATGGGATGCTGGCCTTCACAGCGAGGGGGATTGAATATAAAAGTAGGAAGGTCTTGCTACAGCTGTACAGGGCATTGGTGAGGCCGCAGCTGGAGTACTGTGTGCAGTTTTGGGCGCCGCACCTGCGCAAGGATATTTTGGCCCTGGAGGGAGTGCAGAGGAGGTTTACTAGGCTGATACCGGAGTTGAGGGGATTGAGCTATGAGGAGAGGCTGAATAAACTAGGCTTGTACTCGTTAGAGTTTAGAAGAATGAGGGGAGATCTCATTGAGACGTATAAGATGATGAATGGGATGGATAGGATAGAGGTGGAGAGACTCTTCCCGCTCAAAAAAGACAGTAGGACTAGGGGGCACAGCCTCAAGATAAAGGGGGGGGCGGTTTAGAACAGAGTTGAGGAGGAACTTCTTCACTCAAAGGGTGGTGAATCTCTGGAATTCTCTGACCGTTGAAGTGGTGGAGGCTGCCTCGCTAAATATTTTTAAGAAACGGGTTGATGGGTTTTTGATAAGAGAGGGGATTAAGGGTTATGGGGAGAGGGCGGGAAGGTGGAACTGAGCCACGACAGATCAGCCATGATCTTATTGAATGGCGGGGCAGGCTCGAAGGGCTAGATGGCCTACTCCTGCTCCTATTTCTTATGTTCTTATGTACATTCCAATCATTATTTTATAAATTGAGTTTGTGTCTTTATTTGCCCTGTTTCTGAACACAAGTCCTCACTCACCTGACGAAGGGGCAATGCTCTGAAGGCTAGTGGCTTTTAGTACCAAATAAACCTGTTGGACTTTAACCTGGTGTTGTGAGATTTCTTACTGTGTTTACTCCAGTCCAACACCAGCATCTCCACATCAGAACAGTGCAGTTACCCAGAGTCCACATCTTGATGGTAACTTGCAGAGTGGACAGAGCATTGCCCTCAAAGATGTACTCAATGTCTGACCTCAGTCTGGCTGTAGGCAGCTTGTAAACTCACAGTGACCAGGGGACTGTTAGGGAGGCAGCATCTCCCTGTGACAGTCTCCTCTTTGTTTAGGAAATATGAAGCTTGTTGTTTTGATGCTGTCTGGGTGATTTTCTGGCGAGTGGATGGTTACTGTTCTGCTTCTCCTCCCAGTTATTGCTGAATCTCCGGAGAACTCACTCAGGAGCCCCAGAGTGGAGCAGAAGATTCAACATTTCTTTGCAGCAGAATATGGAGGTAAACACGTGTGTGTGTGTGACTGTGTGCACGCACGTGCGTGTGACTGTGCACGCGTGCGTATGAGGCACGACCTACCCTTCATAAAACCATGTTGATTAGCCCTAATCAAATTATTCCTTTCTAGATGATTATAAATCCTATCCTTTATAATTCTTTCCAAAACTTTACCCACAACAGAAGTAAGGCTCACTGGGTTACCTGTTAAAAACCTGTTAAAAACCTGTTTAAAATAAGTTTAAAGCACTTTGTTCTTTGTAGAACTGTTTAAAGCATTTATTTTATTGTATTTACTGCTAGTTTAGAACCGAGTTGTGGACGAGCCTGCTTCAAATCAGCGCCAGGTTTAAAAGGAGGCCTGGTGTAGACAGCGGGCAGTGGAGTGAGAGGGAAGCAGAGTGAGCTAATAGGGCTTAATATCAAAAAGGGCTGGAGGGAAAAAAGGACAGGTGAGTTCGTTTGAAAAAAAACAAGGAAAAAAAAAAAATTTTTTTTCAATACTACTACAGCAAGAAACAAGGAAAAAATTTTTTTCCCATAAAAAATTACAGTGAATAATGGAGGGGCATGTGATGTGTGGTTTCTGTATGATGTGGGAACTGGTGGACCCCAGGGTCCTTCCCAGTGACCATGTCTGCAGTAAGTGCAGGTTGCTGGAGGAGCTCCAGCTCAAGGTGGATGAGCTGGCCTCTGAGCTACAGACACTGAGGCTCATCAGGGGGAGAGAGGGTGCCCCTAGACTGGCTAAATCTAAGGGTCAGGGACAAATGGGGGCTGCTGGGAGGAGGAAGGGGGGTGAGGAGCGGAGGCCTCAGCCTCTTAACCTGCATAACAGGTTTGAGGTTCTTGCTTCCAGTCTGGAAGAGGACGAGGCAAGAGAGGTTGGTGAGCAAACTGCACACGGTACAGTGATGCAGCAGGACATAGGCAAAGAGAAGGGGAAAAGGAACGTAGTAGTGATTGGTGATAGTGGGGTGAAGGGTATTGACACTGTCCTTTGTCACAATGACAAAGTGCACAGAAGGGTGTGTTGTCTGCCTGGTGCTCGGATACAGGATGTCGCAGCTGGGCTGCAGAGGAATCTGGAGTGGGAGGGTGAGAACCCGGTCGTTATAGTACATGTGGGTGCCGGCGACGTAGGCAAAATGCGGACTGAGAATCTGGGAAGGGAGTATGAGAAGCTGGGAATGGAATTAAAAAGTAGAACCGACAAGGTGGTTATCTCTGGGCTACTGCCTGAACCGAGGGCAGACGGGCGTAGGGTTGATAGGATAAAGGAAGTAAATGGGTGGCTCAGGGATTGGTGTGGGAGGAATGGGTTCAAATTTATGGGGCATTGGCACCAGTATTGGGGTAGGTGGGACCTGTTCGGGCAGGATGGGGTTGGTCTGAATCATGCTGGGACCAGAGTGCTGGCGAATCGAGTAAAGAGGACTGTAGACAGGGCTTTAAACTAATTAGGGGGGGGGGGGGGGGGGAGGGTGCGAGGGTAGGTGACGCTATGAGGTCTAAAGTTAAGGATAGGGTACAGGTAAGGGAAGAGGCAAAGGATGTCCCAATTGGTGGCGTTACGGCAAGTAGGGTCCAGGTGAAGGCTGGGATGAAAGCGCTTTATCTGAATGCACGAAGCATTCGGAATAAAGTGGATGAGCTGATGGCGCAGATCGACACAAATGGATACGATCTGGTGGCCATTACAGAGACGTGGCTGCAAGGTGACAGGGACTGGAAGATGAATGTACAGGGTTATCAAGTGTTTAGGAAGGATAGGCAGGAGGAAAGAGGGGGTGGCGTAGCTCTGCTGATTAAGGATAGTATCAAGGTGGTAGCAAGGGATGATATCGGAGCCAAGGAGCAGAAAGTGGAATCGTTGTGGGTGGAGATTAGGAACAGAAAAGGGAGGAAGACGCTAGTGGGTGTCGTCTATAGGCCCCCGAATAATGATCTGGAGGTGGGGCGGGCTGTTAACGCGCAAATAAGTGCAGCGTGCAGGAATGGGACGGCAGTAGTTATGGGAGATTTCAATCTGCATATTGATTGGTCGACCCATGTTGGACGAGGTGGGCTCGAGGAGGAGTTCTTGGAATGCTGCCGGGATAATTTCCTTGAACAGTGTGTGTTGGAGCCGACGAGGGAGCGAGCTATCTTGGATCTGGTGCTATGTAATGAGGCGGGTAGAATTAGGGACCTTGCGGTGAAGGATCCTCTTGGAGAGAGTGATCATTGTATGGTGGAGTTTCTGGTGCAGATGGAGGAGGAGAAAGTGGGTTCCCAGACACGCGTCCTTTGTTTGAATAGAGGGGAGTATGGTAGGATGAGAGAAGAATTGGCGAATGTGGACTGGGGGAGTGCGTTGGAGGGAGGGTCTGCTGAGGAGCAGTGGAGGATCTTTAAGGAGATCTTGGTGCTCAGCAGAAATTTATTCCGATGGTTAAAAAGGACAGTAGGAGGAGAGGTAATAAGCTGTGGATAACGAAGGAGGTGAAGGAAAGTGTTAAATTAAAAGCGGAGGAGTTTAGAGTAGCTAAGAGCAGTGGGCGAGAAGAGGATTGGGAAAGGTTTAAATGTCAACAAAGATTGACAAAGAAATTGATAAAGGAGGGTAGGAGAAGCTATGAGGCTGGACTAGCACTTAATATAAAAAAGGATAGCAAGAGTTTTTATAAATATATAAAAAGGAAGAGGCTGGCTAGGGTAAACGTTGGTCCTTTAGAGGATGAGAAAGGGGAGCTAGTGGTAGGGGATAGGGATATGGCTAAGGTCTTGAATAACTTCTTTGTTTCTGTCTTCACGGAGGAGGACGTGAATAATTTGCCGGGTGTTAGCGATGGAAAGGTGGTAGGAATGGAGGGTCTTAATGACATTACTGTTACTAGAGAGGTGGTGCTCGACAGACTGGAGGGGCTGATTGTGGACAAGTCCCCAGGACCGGATGGAATGCATCCGAGGGTTCTGAAAGAAATGGCGGAGGTGATAGTGGATGCCTTGGTGGTTATTTTCCAGACGTCGCTGGATTCCGGGGAAGTGCCGGAAGATTGGAAAACGGCTAATGTTACGCCGTTGTTTAAGAAGGGTGGCAGGCAAAAGGCGGGGAATTATAGGCCGGTTAGTTTAACGTCTGTGGTAGGTAAAATGTTAGAAACCGTCATTAAGGAGGAAATAGCGAGGCATCTTGAGGGGAATTGCTTGATAGGGCGGACGCAACACGGTTTCATTAAAGGGAAGTCGTGTCTGACAAATTTACTGGAGTTCTATGAGGATGTGTCTAGGGCAGTGGATAGAGGAGAGCCGGTGGATGTGGTCTTTCTGGATTTTCAGAAGGCGTTTGACAAGGTACCTCACAAGAGGTTATTGCAGAAGGTCAGGGGACATGGAGTTGGGGGTAGGGTGTTAGCGTGGATAGAGGATTGGTTGTCAAATAGGAGGCAGAGAGTGGGGGTCAATGGATGCTATTCGGATTGGCGGTTGGTGACTAGTGGGGTGCCCCAGGGGTCGGTGCTGGGGCCTCAGCTATTTACCATTTATATAGATGATCTGGAGGAGGGAACCGAGTGCAGGGGTGTCGAAATTTGCTGATGACACCAAGATTGGGGAACGGCAAATTGTGCGGAGGGTGTGGAGAGTCTGCAGAAGGATCTAGATAGGCTGGGCGAATGGGCCAGGAAATGGCAAATGGAATTTAATGTTGGCAAATGTGAGGTGGTCCACTTTGGTAGGAGGAATGGTAAGAAGGACTATTACTTACGGGGCGAAAAACTGCAGCAGGCGACGGTGCAGAGGGACCTCGGGGTCCTTGAAAATGAGTCGCAAAAACCCAGTCTGCAGGTGCAGCAGGTGGTCAGGAAGGCGAATGGGATGCTGGCCTTCATAGCGAGGGGGATTGAATATAAAAGTAGGGAGGTCTTGCTGCAGCTGTATAGGGCATTGGTGAGGCCGCAGCTGGAGTACTGTGTGCAGTTTTGGGCGCCGCACCTGCGCAAGGATATTTTGGCCCTGGAGGGACTGCAGAGGAGGTTTACTCGGCTGATACCGGAGTTGAGGGGATTGAGCTATGAGGAGAGGCTGAATAAACTAGGCTTGTACTCGTTAGAGTTTAGAAGAATGAGGGGAGATCTCATTGAGACGTATAAGATGATGAATGGGATGGATAGGATAGAGGTGGAGAGACTGTTCCCCGCTCAAAAAAGACAGTAGGACTAGGGGGGCACAGCCTCAAGATAAAGGGGGGGCGGTTTAGAACAGAGTTGAGGAGGAACTTCTTCACTCAAAGGGTGGTGAATCTCTGGAATTCTCTGCCCGTTGAAGTGGTGGAGGCTGCCTCGCTAAATATTTTTAAGAAACGGGTTGATGGGTTTTTGATAAGAGAAGGGATTAAGGGTTATGGGGAGAGGGCGGGAAGGTGCAGCTGAGTCACGACAGATCAGCCATGATCTTATTGAATGGCGGGGCAGGCTCGAAGGGCCAGATGGCCTACTCCTGCTCCTATTTCTTATGTTCTTATGTTCTTATGTCTATAATTACAGGGTTGTCTCTATTCCCCTTCTTGAACAAATTTGAAAACATTTGCTATCCTCCAGTCTTCCGGCACTATACCTGAAGCCAATGACGACATGAAGATCAAAGCCAAAGGCTCTGCAATCTCCTCCCTAGCCTCCCAGAGAATCCTAGGGTAAATCCCATCCGACCCCAGGGGAATTTATCTATTTTCACAATTTCCAGAATTGTTGACACCTCCTCCTTATGAACCTCAATCCCGTCTAGTCTAATAGCCTGTATCTCAGTATTCTCCTCGACTACATTGACTTTTTCCTGTGTGAATACTTTTAGTAAAAAGTCTGACAACACCAGGTTTAGTCCAACCGATTTATTTGATAATATACTCACCAAGCTTTCGGGGTTAGTCCCTTCGTCAGGTGAATGGAGAGTTCTGGCCTCATACAGAGCATATAAAGCACAGACAGTTTAGAGATTACTGATTAGAATGCGAATCCTTACACCTAACCTGCTGTTCAAGTCTTAAAGTGGCTGATAATGTGAGTGGAAGGAGCACTGATCACAGTTTAAAGAGATGTGTATTGTCTCCAGACAGTACAGTAAGTGAGGTTTTGCAAACCCAGACAAGTCACGGGGGTTACAGATAGTGCGACATGAACCCAAGATCCCTGTTGAGACCATCCTCATGTGTGCGGAACTTGGCTATCAGTCTCTGCTCAGTGACTCTGCGCTGTCGTGTGTCGTGAAAGCCGCCTTGGAGAATGCTTACCCGAAGGTCAGAGGCTGAATTGTCCGTGACCACTGAAGTGTTCGCGACACTGAAGTGATCGTGACAGACACCTCCAGACCCTGAAAGATGCCCTCATAAGAACAGGATATGGTGCTCGACTCATAGATCGGCAGTTCCGATGCGCCACAGCGAAAAACCGCACCGATCTACTCAGAAGGCAAACACAGGACACAATGGACAGAGTACCCTTCGTCGTCCAGTACTTTCCCGGAGCGGAGAAGCTACCACATCTTCTCCGGAGTCTTCAACATATCATTGATGAAGACGAACATTTCGCCAGGGCCATCCCCACACCCCCACTTCTTGCTTTCAGACAACCACACAACCTCAAACAGATCATTGTTCGCAGCAAACTACCCAGCCTTCAGGAGAACAGTGACCACAATACCACACAACCCTGCCACAGCAACCTCTGCAAGACATGCCGGATCATCGACATGGATACCATCATCACACGTGAGAATACCATCCACCAGGTACATGGTAAATACTCTTGCAACTCGGCCAACATTGTCTACCTGATACGTTGCAGGAAAGGATGTCCCGAAGCATGGTACATTGGGGAGACCATGCAGTCGCTACGACAACAGATGAATGAACATCGCTCGACAGTCACCAGGCAAGACTGTTCCCTTCCTGTTGGCGAACACTTCAGTGGTCACGGACAAAAGTAGAACCGACAAGGTGGTTATCTCTGGGCTACTGCCTGAACCGAGGGCAGACGGGTGTAGGGTTGATAGGATAAAGGAAGTAAATGGGAGGCTCAGGGATTGGTGTGGGAGGAATGGGTTCGAATTTATGGGGCATTGGCACCAGTATTGGGGTAGGTGGGACCTGTTCGGGCAGGATGGGGTTGGTCTGAATCATGCTGGGACCAGAGTGCTGGCAAATCGAGTAAAGAGGACTGTAGACAAGGCTTTAAACTAATTAGGGGGGGGGAGGGTGCGAGGGTAGGTGACGCTATGAGGTCTAAAGTTAAGGATAGGGTACAGGTAAGGGAAGAGGCAAAGGATGTCCCAATTGGTGGCGTTACGGCAAGTAGGGTCCAGGTGAAGGCTGGGATGAAAGCGCTTTATCTGAATGCACGAAGCATTCGGAATAAAGTGGATGAGCTGATGGCGCAGATCGACACAAATGGATACGATCTGGTGGCCATTACAGAGACGTGGCTGCAAGGTGACAGGGACTGGGAGATGAATGTACAGGGTTATCAAGTGTTCAGGAAGGATAGGCAGGAGGAAAGAGGGGGTGGAGTAGCTCTGCTGATTAAGGATAGTATCAAGGTGGTAGCAAGGGATGATATCGGAGCCAAGGAGCAGAAAGTGGAATCGTTGTGGGTGGAGATTAGGAACAGAAAAGGGAGGAAGACGCTAGTGGGTGTCGTCTATAGGCCCCCGAATAATGATCTGGAGGTGGGGCGGGCTGTTAACGCGCAAATAAGTGCAGCGTGCAGGAATGGGACGGCAGTAGTTATGGGAGATTTCAATCTGCATATTGATTGGTCGACCCATGTTGGACGAGGTGGGCTCGAGGAGGAGTTCTTGGAATGCTGCCGGGATAATTTCCTTGAACAGTGTGTGTTGGAGCCGACGAGGGAGCGAGCTATCTTGGATCTGGTGCTATGTAATGAGGCGGGTAGAATTAGGGACCTTGCGGTGAAGGATCCTCTTGGAGAGAGTGATCATTGTATGGTGGAGTTTCTGGTGCAGATGGAGGAGGAGAAAGTGGGTTCCCAGACACGCGTCCTTTGTTTGAATAGAGGGGAGTATGGTAGGATGAGAGAAGAATTGGCGAATGTGGACTGGGGGAACGCGTTGGAAGGTAGGTCTGCTGAGGAGCAGTGGAGGATCTTTAAGGAGATCTTTCTTGGTGCTCAGCAGAAATTTATTCCGATGGTTAAAAAGGACAGTAGGAGGAGAGGTAATAAGCCGTGGATAACGAAGGAGGTGAAGGAAAGTGTTAAATTAAAAGCGGAGGAGTTTAGAGTAGCTAAGAGCAGTGGGCGAGAAGAGGATTGGGAAAGGTTTAAATGTCAACAAAGATTGACAAAGAAATTGATAAAGGAGGGTAGGAGAAGCTATGAGGCTGGGCTAGCACTTAATATAAAAAAGGATAGCAAGAGTTTTTATAAATATATAAAAAGGAAGAGGCTGGCTAGGATAAACGTTGGTCCTTTAGAGGATGAGAAAGGGGAGCTAGTGGTAGGGGATAGGGATATGGCTAAGGTCTTGAATAACTTCTTTGTTTCTGTCTTCACGGAGGAGGACGTGAATAATTTGCCGGGTGTTAGCGATGGAAAGGTGGTAGGAATGGAGGGTCTTAATGACATTACTGTTACTAGAGAGGTGGTGCTCGACAGACTGGAGGGGCTGATTGTGGACAAGTCCCCAGGACCGGATGGAATGCATCCGAGGGTTCTGAAAGAAATGGCGGAGGTGATAGTGGATGCCTTGGTGGTTATTTTCCAGACGTCGCTGGATTCCGGGGAAGTGCCGGAAGATTGGAAAACGGCTAATGTTACGCCGTTGTTTAAGAAGGGTGGCAGGCAAAAGGCGGGGAATTATAGGCCGGTTAGTTTAACGTCTGTGGTAGGTAAAATGTTAGAAACCGTCATTAAGGAGGAAATAGCGAGGCATCTTGAGGGGAATTGCTTGATAGGGTGGACGCAACACGGTTTCATTAAAGGGAAGTCGTGTCTGACAAATTTACTGGAGTTCTATGAGGATGTGTCTAGGGCAGTGGATGGAGGAGAGCCGGTGGATGTGGTCTTTCTGGATTTTCAGAAGGCGTTTGACAAGGTACCTCACAAGAGGTTATTGCAGAAGGTCAGGGGACATGGAGTTGGGGGTAGGGTGTTAGCGTGGATAGAGGATTGGTTGTCAAATAGGAGGCAGAGAGTGGGGGTCAATGGATGCTATTCGGATTGGCGGTTGGTGACTAGTGGGGTGCCCCAGGGGTCGGTGCTGGGGCCTCAGCTATTTACCATTTATATAGATGATCTGGAGGAGGGAACCGAGTGCAGGGTGTCGAAATTTGCTGATGACACCAAGATTGGGGGAAAGGCAAATTGTGCGGAGGGTGTGGAGAGTCTGCAGAAGGATCTAGATAGGCTGGGCGAATGGGCCAGGAAATGGCAAATGGAATTTAATGTTGGCAAGTGTGAGGTGGTCCACTTTGGTAGGAGGAATGGTAGGAAGGACTATTACTTACGGGGCGAAAAACTGCAGCAGGCGACGGTGCAGAGGGACCTCGGGGTCCTTGTGCATGAGTCGCAAAAACCCAGCTTGCAGGTGCAGCAGGTGGTCAGGAAGGCGAATGGGATGCTGGCCTTCATAGCGAAGGGGATTGAATATAAAAGTAGGGAGGTCTTGCTGCAGCTGTATAGGGCATTGGTGAGGCCGCAGCTGGAGTACTGTGTGCAGTTTTGGGCGCCGCACCTGCGCAAGGATATTTTGGCCCTGGAGGGAGTGCAGAGGAGGTTTACTCGGCTGATACCGGAGTTGAGGGGATTGAGCTATGAGGAGAGGCTGAATAAACTAGGCTTGTACTCGTTAGAGTTTAGAAGAATGAGGGGAGATCTCATTGAGACGTATAAGATGATGAATGGGATGGATAGGATAGAGGTGGAGAGACTGTTCCCGCTCAAAAAAGACAGTAGGACTAGGGGGCACAGCCTCAAGATAAAGGGGAGGCGGTTTAGAACAGAGTTGAGGAGGAACTTCTTCACTCAAAGGGTGGTGAATCTCTGGAATTCTCTGCCGTTGAAGTGGTGGAGGCTGCCTCGCTAAATATTTTTAAGAAACGGGTTGATGGGTTTTTGATAAGAGAAGGGATTAAGGGTTATGGGGAGAGGGCGGGAAGGTGGAGCTGAGTCACGACAGATCAGCCATGATCTTATTGAATGGCGGGGCAGGCTCGAAGGGCCAGATGGCCTACTCCTGCTCCTATTTCTTATGTTCTTATGACCTTCGGGTAAGCATTCTCCAAGGCAGCCTTCACGACACACGACAGCGCAGAGTCGTTGAACAGAGACTGATAGCAAGTTCCGCACACATGAGGACGGTCTCAACAGGGATCTTGGGTTCATGTCGCACTATCTGTAACCCCCGTGACTTGTCTGGGTTTGCAAAACCTCACTTACTGTACTGTCTGGAGACAATACACATCTCTTTAAACTGTGATCAGTGCTCCTTCCACTCACATTATCAGCCACTTCAGGTCTTGGGTTAGGTGTAAGGATTCGCATTCTAATCAGTAATCTCTAAACTGTCTGTGCTTTATATGCTCTGTCTGAGGCCAGAACTCTCCATTCACCTGACGAAGGGACTAACCCCGAAAGCTTGTAAGTATATTATCAAATAAATCGGTTGGACTAAAACCTGGTGTTGTCAGACTTTTTACTGTGTTTATGCCAGTCCAACGCCGGCATACCCACATCATGAATACTTCTAGCCTCAGCGACATTCTGTTGGGAGTGAATTCCACCCATTCACCACCATCTGGGTGAAGAAATTTCTCCACACCTCAGTTCTAAAAGGTTTATCCCTTATCCTCAAACTATGACCCCGAGTTCTAGACTGCCCCACCATCGGGAACATTCTTTCTGAATCTACCCTGTCAAACCCCGATGGAATTTTATACGTTTCTATGAGATCCCCTCTCACTCTGAATTCCAGTGAATATAATCCTAACCCACTCAGTCTCTCCTCATACGACAGACCTGCCATCCCAGGAATCAGCCTGGTAAACCTTCTCTGTGCTCCCTCGATAGCAAGGACATCCTCCCTCAGATAAGGACACCAAAACTGTACACAATACTCCAGGTGTGGCCTCACCAACACCCTACATAATTGCAGCAAAACATCCCTATCCCTATACTCAAATCCTTTCGCTGTGAAGATCAACATACCGTTTGCCTTCTTTACTGTCTGCTATATCTGCAGTAACTGATGCACGAGGAATCCAAGGTCTCACTGAGTGCCCACCTCTCTCAATTTACACCCATTCAAATAATAATCTGCCTTCCTATTATTGCTATCAAAGTGGATAACCTCACATTTATCCACATTATACTGCATCTGCCATGCAGATACCCACACACTCAGCCTGTCCAAATCACACTGTGTGTATCCTCCTCACAGCTCACCCTCCCACCCAACTTTGTATCAAATTTGGAGATAATACATTCAGTTCCCTCTTCCAAATCATTAATATATAATGTGAACAGTTGGGGTCTGAGCACAGATCCCTGTGGAACCCCACTAATCACTGCCTACCAATCAGAAAAAGACCCATTTATGCCAACTCTTTGCTTCCTATCTGCTAACCAGCTTTCTATCCATCTCATGGCATTAAAAATCAGGGATCATTGTTTGGGATGTGGCTGCAAAGATCTAGGTGTATGTGTACATAGATCCCTGAAAGTTGGGAGTCAAGTAGATAAGGTTGTTAAGAAGGCATACGGTGTCTTGGCGTTTATTGGTAGGGGGATTGAATTTAGGAGTCGCAGCGTCATGTTGCAACTGTACACAACTCTGGTGCGGCCGCACTTGGAGTACTGTGTGCAGTTCTGGTCCCCACATTACAGGAAGGGTGTGGAGGCTTTGGAGAGGGTGCAGAGGAGGTTTTACCAGGATGTTGCCTGGTATGGAGGGGAGGTCCGATGAGGAAAGACAGAGGGATTTGGGGTTGTTTTCGCTGGAAAGAAGGCGGCTAAGAGGGGATCTTATTGAAACATATAAGATGATTAGAGGTTTAGATAGGGTGGATAGTGATAGCCTTTTTCCTCTGATGGAGAAATCTAGCACGAGGGGGCATGGGTTTAAATTAAGGGGGGGTAGTTATAGGACAGATGTCAGGGGTAGGTTCTTTACCCAGAGGGTGGTGAGGGATTGGAATGCCCTGCCTGCTGCAGTTGTAAATGCACCTAGTTTGGGGGCGTTTAAGAGATCTGTGGATAGGTTTATGGATGAAAAGGGATTGGTTTAGGCTAGTGGGTCATTGTTTTGTAACTGGTCGGCGCAACATCGTGGGCCGAAGGGCCTGTTCTGCGCTGTAATGTTCTATGTTCTATGTTCTATAAAGATGGAATGGGATAGAGTGCTTCAGATTTTTGATGTTGCGTTAGAGACAGTCTTGGGGGTGATGTGCTCTGTACAAGCCAGGCAGCATACACCTGCACAGAGCCCAGGCTGAGATCCTTACTGGGCTTTTGTTCCTGCTGTTGGGGAAAGTTTAAACTTGTCAAGGGTGTGGGAACCAAGAGATAGTATTGGAGAGGAATGTCAAGATGTGCAGACATAGTGGGAGAGGTGGATACACTGGTGTACATAGAACATTACAGCACAAACAGGCCCTTCGGCCCTCGAGTTGCGCCGATCACATCAACCCCACCAATCTATAGACCTATCTATAACCCCCAATCCCATTAAACCCCATATACTCATCCAGAAGTCTTTTAAAAGACCCCAGCGAGTTCGCCTCCACCACCGATGACGGCAGCTGATTCCATTCACTCACCACCCTCAGAGTGAAAAACTTACCCCTAACATCACTTCTGTACTTTCCTCCCCGCACCTTAAATCTGTGTCCTCTCGTAGCGACCATTTCAACCCGGGGAAATAGCCTCTGAGAGTCCACCCTATCTATTCCTCTCAACATTTTATAAACTTCTATCAGGTCGCCTCTCAACCTTCGCCTCTCCAGGGAAAAGAGTCCCAGCTTCCTCAACCTATCTTCATAAGGCATGCCTCTCAGTCCAGGCAACATCCTTGTAAATCTCCTCTGTACCATTTCAATAACTTCTACATCTTTCCTATAGTGAGGCGACCAGAACTGCGCACAGTACTCCAAATGAGGCCTGACAAGGGTCTTATAAAGTTGCAGCATTACCTCCCGACTCCTAAACTCAATCCCTCGATTAATGAAGGCCAGTACACCATACACCTTCTTGATCACCTCCTCCACCTGCGAGGCTGATTTAAGAGTCCTGTGGACCCGGACCCCAAGGTCCTTCTGCTCTTCAACACTACTAAGCCCTTGATAGTGTACTCGTTCATCCCGTTGGTTCTGCCAAAATGGACGACTACGCATTTATCCGCGTTGTAGTCCATCTGCCACTTCTCCGCACATTCCTGCATCCTATTTATGTCCTGCTGCAACTTTTGACATCCTTCCAGACCATCCACAACACCACCGACCTTCGTGCTATTCGGATTGGCGGATGGTGACTAGTGGGGTGCCCCAGGGGTCGGTGCTGGGGCCTCAGCTTTTTACCATTTATATAGATGATCTGGAGGAGGGAACCGAGTGGAGGGTGTCGAAATTTACTGATGACACCAAGATTGGGGGAAAGGCAAATTGCGCGGAGGGTGTGGAGAGTCTGCAGAAGAATCTAGATAGGCTGGGCGAATGGGCCAGGAAACGGCAAATGGAATTTAATGTTGGCAAGTGTGAGGTGGTCCACTTTGGTAGGAAGAATGGTAGGAAGGACTATTACTTACGGGGCTATTACTTACAGGCGACGGTGCAGAGGGACCTCGGGGTCCTTGTGCATGAGTCGCAAAAATCCAGCTTGCAGGTGCAGCAGGTGGTCAGGAAGGTGAATGGGATGCTGGCCTTCATAGCGAAGGGGATTGAATATAAAAGTAGGGAGGTCTTGCTACAGCTGTATAGGGCATTGGTGAGGCCGCAGCTGGAGTACTGTGTGCAGTTTTGGGCGCCGCATCTGCGCAAAGATATTTTGGCCTTGGAGGAAGTGCAGAGGAGGTTTACTAGGCTGATACCAGAGTTGAGCGGGTTGAACTATGAGGAGAGGCTGAATAAACTAGGCTTGAACTCGTTAGAGTTTAGAAGAATGAGGGGAGATCTCATTGAGATGTATAAGATGATGAATGGGATGGATAGGATAGAGGTGGAGAGACTCTTCCCGCTCAAAAAAGACAGTAGGACTAGGGGGCACAGCTTCAAGATAAAGGGGGGGCGTTTTAGAACGGAGTTGAGGAGGAACTTCTTCACTCAAAGGATGGTGAATCTCTGGAATTCTCTGCCCGTTGAAGTGGTGGAGGCTGCCTCGCTAAATATTTTTAAGACGCGGGTTGATGGGTTTTTGATAAGAGAGGGGATTAAGGGTTAGGGGGAGAGGGCGGGAAAGTGGAACTGAGCCACGACAGATCAGCCATGATCTTATTGAATGGCGGGGCAGGCTCGAAGGGCTAGATGGCCTACTCCTGCTCCTATTTCTTATGTTCTTATGTGTCATCAGCGAACTTACTTATCCATCCCTCCACTTCCTCATCCAGGTCATTTATGAAAATGACAAACAGCAAGGGTCCTAGAACAGATCCCTGGGGCACTCCACTGGTGACTGACCTCCATTCCGAAAAAGACCCATCCACAACCACTCTCTGCCTTCTGCAGGCAAGCCAGTTCTGGATCCACAAGGCCAAAGGCCTTTGGATCCCATACCCTCTCACCTTCTCAAGAAGTCTTGCATGGGGGACCTTATCAAAAGCCTTGCTGAAGTCCATGTACACCACGTCCACGGCACTTCCTTCATCAATGTGTTCAGTCACATTATCGAAGAACTCAACTAGTCTCGTAAGGCACGACCTGCCCTTGACAAATCCATGCTGACTATTCCTGATCATGTCAAACCTCTCCAAATGCTCGCGAATCTTGTCCCTCAGAAGCCTCTCCATCAGCTTGCCAACCACAGAGGTCAGACTCACCGGACGGTAATTTCCCAGACTATCTCTGTTCCCTTTCTTAAAAATAGGAACTACATCCGCAATCCTCCAATCTTCCGGAACCTCTCCCGTCTCCATTGACGACGCAAAGATCATCACCAGGGGCTCCGCAATCACTTCCCTCGCCTCCCACAGTATCCTGGGGTACATCCCATCTGGTCCCGGCGACTTATCTATCTTGATATCCTTGGTGTACATAAGAACATAAGAAATAGGAGCAGGAGTAGGCCATCTGGCCCTTCGAGCCTGCCCCGCTATTCAATAAGATCATGGCTGATCTGTCGTGACTCAGCTCCACCTTCCCGCCCTCTCCCCATAACCCTTAATCCCCTCTCTTATCAAAAACCCATCAACCCGTTTCTTAAAAATATTTAGCAAGGCAGCCTCCACCACTTCAACGGGTAGAGAATTCCAGAGATTCACCACCCTTTGGGTGAAGAAGTTCCTCCTCAACTCTGTTCTAAACCGCCTCCCCGTAATCTTGAGGCTGTGCCCCCTAGTCCTACTGTCTTTTTTGAGCGGGAAGAGTCTCTCCACCTCTATCCTATCCATCCCATTCATCATCTTATACGTCTCAATGAGATCTCCCCTCATTCTTCTAAACTCTAACGCGTACAAGCCTAGTTTATTCAGCCTCTCCTCATAGCTCAATCCCCTCAACTCCGGTATCAGCCTAGTAAACCTCCTCTGCACTCCCTCCAGGGCCAAAATATCCTTGCGCAGGTGCGGCGCCCAAAACTGCACACAGTACTCCAGCTGCGGCCTCACCAATGCCCTATACAGCTGCAGCAAGACCTCCCTACTTTTATATTCAATCCCCCTCGCTATGAAGGCCAGCATCCCATTCGCCTTCCTGACCACCTGCTGCACCTGCAAGCTGGGGAGTAGTTAGTTATTGTCTGGAATCCAAATAGGAGTGAAACATAGAACATCGCAGTGCAGTACTGGCCCTTCGGCCCTCGATGTTGCGCCGACCAGTGGAACCAATCTAATGACCCTCTAACCTAAACTATTCCAATGTTATCCATATTCCTATCCACTGACCATTTGAACACCCTTAATGTTGGCGTGTCCACAACTGCTGCAGGCAGGGCATTCCACGCCCTTACTACCCTCTGAGTAAAGAACCTACCTCTGACATCCATCCTATAATTACCACCCCTTAATTTAAAGCTATGTCCCCTTGTGTTAGCCATCACCATCCGAGATAAAAGGCTCTCACTGTACACCCTATCCAATCCTTTGATCAACTTGTATGCCTCAATGACTTACAATGCCCTGTAAGTCAGGAAGTTACTTGGGCAAATAAACTGGAAGGAGGCATTCTTAGGGAAAAGTACCGAAGGAAGGTGGCAGATATTCAAGGAATGTTTGTCTGGCGCTCTGCATGACAATGTTCCGATGAGACAAGGGGGTTTTGGTAGGTCGCGGGAACCGTGGTGCACAAAGGCTGTGTTGAACCTAGTCAGGAGGAAAAGGAAGGTGTACAAAAGGTTCAGGGAACTAGGAGAGGTTAGGGATCTTGAAGAGTATAAGGACTGTAGAAAGGAGGTTAAAAGGGAAATTAGGAGAGCCAGAAGGGGTCATGAGAAGATCTTGGCGGGTAAGATTAAGGAAAATCCCAAGGCCTTCTATAAATATGTGAAAGGTAAAAGGATGAGAAGGGAAAGGATAGGACCTATAAAAGGTGAAGGGGGAAAGGTCTGTGTGGAACCTGAAGAAATGGCGGAGGTGCTTAATGAGTACTTTGCTTCAGTATTCACAGTGGAAGCTGATCTGGGAGATCTTGCTATGGACTTGCAGCAGATGGATAAGATTGAGTACGTGGACATTAAGGAGGAGGATTGAATTCTATCAAGATAGATAAGTCGCCGGGACCAGATGGGATGTACCCCAGGATACTGTGGGAGGCCAGGGAAGTGATTGCAGAGCCCCTGGCGATGATCTTTGCGTCGTCAATGGAGACGGGAGAGGTTCCGGAAGATTGGAGGATTGCGGATGTAGTCCCTATTTTCAAGAAAGGGAACAGAGATAGCCCGGGAAATTACCGCCCGGTGAGTCTGACCTCAGTGGTTGGTAAGCTGATGGAGAGGCTTCTGAGGGACAAGATTTACGAGCATTTGGAGAGGTTTGACATGATCAGGAATAGTTAGCATGGATTTGTCAAGGGCAGGTCGTGCCTTACGAGCCTAGTTGAGTTCTTCGATAATGTGACTGAACACATTGACGAAGGAAGTGCTGTGGACGTAGTGTACATGGACTTCAGCAAGGCGTTTGATAAGGTCCCCCATGCAAGACTTCTTGAGAAGGTGAGAGGGCATGGGATCCAAGGGCCTTTGGCCTTGTGGATCCAGAACTGGCTTGCCTGCAGAAGGCAGAGAGTGGTTGTGGATGGGTCTTTTTCGGAATGGAGGTCAGTCACCAGTGGGGTGCCCCAGGGATCTGTTCTTGGACCCTTGCTGTTTGTCATTTTCATAAATGACCTGGATGAGGAAGTGGAGGGATGGGTTAGCAAGTTCGCTGATGACACGAAGGTCGGTGGTGTTGTGGATGGTCTGGAAGGATGTCAAAAGTTGCAGCAGGACATAGATAGGATGCAGGAATGGGCGGAGAAGTGGCAGATGGACTTCAACGCGGATAAATGTGTAGTTGTCCATTTCGGCAGAACCAACGGGATGAACGAGTACACTATCAAGGGCAGGAGTCTTAGTAGCGTTGAAGAGCAGAAGGATCTCGGGGTCCGGGTCCACAGGACTCTTAAATCGGCCTCGCAGGTGGAGGAGGTGGTCAAGAAGGCGTATGGTGTACTGGCCTTCATTAATCGAGGGATTGAGTTTGGGAGTCGGGAGGTAATGCTGCAACTTTATAAGACCCTTGTCAGGCCTCATTTGGAGTACTGTGCGCAGTTTTGGTCGCCTCACTATAGGAAAGATGTAGAAGCTATTGAAAGGGTGCAGAGGAGATTTACAAGGATGTTGCCTGGACTGGGAGGCATGCCTTATGAAGATAGGTTGAGGGAGCTGGGACTCTTTTCCCTAGAGAGGCGAAGGTTGAGAGGCGACCTGATAGAAGTTTATAAAATGTTGAGAGGAATAGATAGGGTGGACTCTCAGAGGCTATTTCCCCGGGTTGAAATGGTCGCTACGAGAGGACACGGATTTAAGGTGCGGGGAGGGAAGTACAGAGGTGATGTTAGGGGTAAGTTTTTCACTCAGAGGGTGGTGAGTGAATGGAATCGGCTGACGTCATCGGTGGTGGAGGCGAACTCGCTGGGGGTCTTTTAAAAGACTTCTGGATGAGTATATGGGGTTTAATGGGATTGGGGGTTATAGATAGGTCTATAGATTGGTGGGGTTGATGTGATCGGCGCAACTCGAGGGCCGAAGGGCCTGTTTGTGCTGTAATGTTCTATGTTCTAATTCGGTCACCTCGTAACCTTCTCTCCAATGAAAATAACCTCAAGTCCCTCAGCCTTTCCCCATAAGACCTTCTCATCATACCAGGCAACATCCTGGTAAACCTCCTCTGCACCCTTTCCAATGCCTCCACATCTTTCTTATAATGCAGCGACCAGAACTGTACACAATACTCCAAGTGCGGCCGCACCAGAGTTTTGTACAATTGTAACATGACCTCACGGCTCCGAAATTCAATCCCTCTACCAATAAAAGCCAACACACTGTACGCCTTCTTAACAACCTGGGTGCCAACTTTCAGAGATAAAAAGGAGTAAAATCTACCTTTGGTTTACTCTGCATGTGAATGTACAGAGTAAGTTTATTGGAAATATGATATTGTTACGATAACAAAGACCTGGGTGAAAGAAGAGCAGAACTGGGTGTTAAATATTCCTGGAAATAAGGTGCTCCCAAAAGATTGGATTGGGAGAAATGGTGATCCTGATAATGGGGAAAATCCCATGTCCTGGACAGGATTCCCTGGAATAGCTGAGAATACATTCTGTTTACAAACATTGGAAATAGGAGCAGAAGTAGGCTGCTCGGCTCTACCATTCAGTATGATGGTGGCTGTGGACACTTGGATGTGAATGCAGAAGGTGTAATTACGAAGTTAGCAGCCACCACGATAATTGGTGGTGTTGTTGATAGTGAGGAGTTTAGTCTGATGGTGATCGGCTGGTACAGAAAACACTGGAAAACCTTCCCCCATTTCCCCTTTCTCCTCTCCCCTTTCTCTCTCTCCCCCCCCACCCCCCTCCCGGTAGTATTCCAGTGGCAGTAGGGAGAGTTTACTCCTATTCCTGTCCCCAGGGAATATTCTGCCAGATTTGCTTCTGTTTATATCTTGTCCTCTGGCCACCAGTTTATATCTTGAGTTGTTTCAATTCCTTGTCTCTACTCATTGTTTATTTATGTTTCCAGTTCAGGATAAGGACACAACAACACTGGATATTTTTGCATTTGGAATCTGTGCCTTGGAGGTAAGAATCTGGGAGAAATGCTGAAGCAAAGCCCTGTCACAAACTTCTCCACCTCCATCCAATCTCCCCTCACACTCCTTCACTCCAAATAGAACAACCTCAGCTTCTGACAAAGTTCCCCATGGCAGACTGGTACAAAAACTGAAATCACATGGGATTTCGGGTGGGCTGGCCAGATGGATACAGAACGAGTACACTATTAAGGGCAGGAGTCTTAGTAGCGTTGAAGAGCAGAAGGATCTCGGGGTCCGGGTTCACAGGACTCTTAAATCGGCCTCGCAGGTGGAGGAGGTGGTCAAGAAGGCGTATGGTGTACTGGCCTTCATTAATCGAGGGATTGAGTTTAGGAGTCGGGAGGTAATGCTGCAACTTTACAGGACCCTCGTCAGGCCTCATTTGGAGTACTGTGCGCAGTTCTGGTCGCCTCATTATAGGAAAGACGTAGAAGCTATTGAAAGGGTGCAGAGGAGATTTACAAGGATGTTGCCTGGACTGGGAGGCATGCCTTATGAAGATAGGTTGAGGGAGCTGGGACTCTTTTCCCTGGAGAGGCGAAGGTTGAGAGGCGACCTGATAGAAGTTTACAAAATGTTGAGAGGAATAGATAGGGTGGATTCTCAGAGGCTATTTCCCCGGGTTGAAATGGTCGCTACGAGAGGACACAGATTTAAGGTGCGGGGAGGGAAGTACAGAGGTGATGTTAGGGGTAAGTTTTTCACTCAGAGGGTGGTGAGTGAATGGAATCGGCTGCCGTCGTCGGTGGTGGAGGCGAATTCGCTGGGGTCTTTTAAAAGACTTCTGGATGAGTATATGGGGTTTAATAGGATTGGGGGTTATAGATAGGTCTATAGATTGGTGGGGTTGATGTGATCGGCGCAACTCGAGGGCCGAAGGGCCTGTTTGTGCTGTAATGTTCTATGTTCTAACTGGCTTGGTTATAGGAGACAGACAGTAGCAGTGTAAGGGTGTTTTTCAGAATGGAGACCAGTAGCTAGTGGTGTTCCACAGGGATCAGTGCTGGGACCTCTGTTGTTTGTTGTATATATAAATGATCTGGAGGGGAATGAGGGGGGTCTGATTAGTAAGTTTGTGGATGGCACGAAGATTGGTGGAGTTGCTGATAGTGCCGAGGATTGTCAGAGGATACAACAGGATATCGTTAGATTGGAGACTTGGGCACAGAAATGGCAGATGGAGTTTAATCCGGACAAATGTGAGGTGATGCATTTTGGAGGATCAAATTAAGGTGTAAATTATACTATAAATGGCAGAACCCTTCGGAACATTAACATACAGAGGGATCTGGGCGTACAGATCCACAGTTCCCTAAAAGTGGCAACACAGGCAGCCAAGGTGATTAAGAAGGTATACGGCATTCTTCCTTCATCAGCCGGGGCACTGAGTACAGGAGTTGGGAAATCATGTTGTAGCTTTATAAAACCTTGGTTAGGCTGCATTTGGAGCATTGTGTGCAGTTCTGGTCACCACACCACCAGGATGTGGAAGCTTTGGAGAGAGTGCAAAGAAGGTTCACCAGGATGGTGCCTGGTCTCGAGGGTGTTGGCTCTGAGGAGAGGTTGGATAAACGGGGATTGTTTTTACTGGAAAGACAGAGGCTGAGGGGAGACCTGAGAGAGGGCTACAAAATGGTGAGAGGCACAGACAGGGTGGATAGTCAGAGACTTTTCCCCAGAGTGGAAGAGTCAATTACACAGGGGGACACAGGTTCAAGGTGAGGGGGGCACAGGTTCAAGATGAGGGGGGGAAAGTTTAAGGGAGATGTATGGGGGAGGTTTTTCACACAGAGTGTGGTGGGTGCCTGGAACACACTGCCAGAGTAGGTGGTGGAAACAGACACAATAGCAACATTTAAGAGGCATCTAGATGGGTACATGAATAGGGAGGGAATAGAGGGATACGGACTGAGTCAGGGAAGAAGGTTTTTGTTTAGTTTAGTTAGGGCATCGTGATTGGCACAGGCTGGGAGGGCCGAAGGGCCTGTTCCTGTGCTGTACTTTTCTTCTTCACTGAACCTTATAAATAGAACATAGTACATGGAAAAACTACAGCACAAACAGGCCCTTCGGCCCACAAGTTGCACTCAATGTATCCCTACCTACTAGGCCTATCTATAACCCCCAATCCCAATAACCCCCAACCCCCAATCTTTCTTGATTTTCAGAAGGCGTTTGACAAAGTACTTCACAAGAGGTTATTGCAGAAGGTCAGGGGACATGGAGTTGGGGGTAGGGTGTTAGCGTGGATAGAGGATTGGTTGTCAAATAGGAGGCAGAGAGTGGGGGTCAACGGGTGCTATTCGGATTGGCGGTTGGTGACTAGTGGGGTGCCCCAGGGGTCGGTGCTGGGGCCTCAGCTATTTACCATTTATATAGATGATCTGGAGGAGGGAACCGAGTGTAGGGTGTCGAAATTTGCGGATGACACCAAGATTGGTGGAATGGCAAATTGTGAGGAGGGTGTGGAGAGTCTGCAGAAGGATCTAGATAGGCTGGGCGAATGGGCCAGGAAATGGCAAATGGAATTTAATGTTGACAAGTGTGAGGTGATCCACTTTGGTAGGAAGAATGGTAGGAAGGACTATTACTTACGTGACGAAAAACTGCAGCAGGCGACGGTGCAGAGGGACCTCGGGGTCCTTGTGCATGAGTCGCAAAAACCCAGCTTGCAGGTGCAGCAGGTGGTCAGGAAGGCGAATGGGATGCTGGCCTTCATAGCGAGGGGGATTGAATATAAAAGTAGGGAGGTCTTGCTGCAGCTGTATAGGGCATTGGTGAGGCCGCAGCTGGAGTACTGTGTGCAGTTTTGGGCGCCGCACCTGCGCAAGGATATTTTGGCCTCGGAGGGAGTGCAGAGGAGGTTTACTAGGCTGATACCAGAGTTGAGGGGGTTGAACTATGAGGAGAGGCTGAATAAACTAGGCTTGTACTCGTTAGAGTTTAGAAGAATGAGGGGAGATCTCATTGAGATGTATAAGATGATGAATGGGATGGATAGGATAGAGGTGGAGAGACTCTTCCCACTCAAAAAAGACAGTAGGACTAGGGGGCACAGCCTCAAGATAAAGGGGGGGCGGTTTAGAACAGAGTTGAGGAGGAACTTCTTCACTCAAAGGGTGGTGAATCTCTGGAATTCTCTGCCCGTTGAAGTGGTGAAGGCTGCCTCGCTAAATATTTTTAAGACGCGGGTTGATGGGTTTTTGATAAGAGAAGGGATTAAGGGTTATGGGGAGAGGGCGGGAATGTGGAACTGAGCCACGACAGATCAGCCATGATGTTATTGAATGGCGGGGCAGGCTTGAAGGGCCAGATGGCCTACTCCTACTCCTATTTCTTATGTTCTTATGTTAATGGGATTGGGGGTTATAGATAGGTCTGTCGGTTGGTAGGTGTTGATGTGATCGGCGCAACTCGTGGGCCAAAGCGCCTGTTTGTGCTGTAATGTTCTATGTTCTAATCGAATATAAAAGTTGGAATGTTATGGTGAGGTTATATAAGACATTGGTGAGGCCGAATTTAGAGTATTGTGTACAGTTTTGGTCACCTAATTACAGGAAGGATATTAATAAGGTTGAAAGAGTGCAGAGAAGGTTCACAAGGATGTTGCCGGGACTTGAGAAGCTGAGTTACAGAGAGAGATTGAATAGGTTAGGACTTTATTCCCTGGAGTGTAGAAGAACGAAGGGAGATTTGATAGAGGTGTATAAAATTATGATGGGTATAGAGTGAATGCAAACAGGCTTTTTCCACTGAGGCTAGGGGAGTAAAAAACCAGAGGGCATGGGTTAAGGGTGAAGGGGAAAAGTTTAAAGGGAATATTAGGGGAGGGTCTTCACACAGAGAGTGGTGGGAGTGTGGAATGAGCTGCCGGATAAAGTGATAAATGCGGGCTCACTTTTAACATTTAAGAAAAACTTGGACAGGTCCATGGATGAGAGGGATGTGGCGGGGGGATATGGTCCAGGTACAGGTCAGTGGGTCCAGGCAGAAAAATGGTTCGGCACAGACAAGAAGGGCCAAAAGGCCTGTGTCTGAGCTGTAATTTTTCTATGGTTCTATGAGTGTCTGGAACAAGCTGCCAGAGGTAGTTGTAGAGGTGGGTACAATTTTGTCTTTTAAAAAGTGTTTAGCCGGTTACATGGGTACGATGGGTATAGAGGGATAGGGGACAAATGCGGGCAATTGGAACTAGCTTTGGGGTTTTAAAAAAAAGGGCAGCATGGACAAGTCGGGCTGAAGGGCCTGTTTCCATGCTGTAAATCTCTCTGACTCTATGACTCTTATGAAACCCAGGATCCCAAAAACTTTTCCAACCACTCCCACAATATGTCCTGACACCTTTAATGATCTGGGTACACAAACCGCCAGCTCCCTCTCTTCCTGCACTCTTTAGAACTGTCTAACTCTATATTTGCCTCTCTAGATCCTTCCTGCCAAAATGCATCACCTCACACGTCTCTGTATTCAATCCCTCTGTGAGTCTCTCTAAGCTGTTACAGCTAATCTGTATCATCCTCACTGTTGGCCACTCCTCCAAGTTTGGTATCATCAGAAAATTGAAATTTGATTCCATGTTCCAAGATCCAAGTCATTTATTATAAATCGAACCAATCCAGAGTCCCAGCACTGACCTGCGGAGAACATCAATATCTATTGATCGATCACCCTCCAGTCTGCATAATAACCATCTCCCATCACTAACTGTTTCCTGTCCTTAAACCAAATCTTTTATCCAATTGGACATTGATTCCCTTATTCCAGAAACCTGAATTTTGTTAACCAGCCTTTCCTGTGGCACTTTGTGAAACACTGTCTTAAAATTCATTTGGACAAAATCTACCACATTCCCTTCATCCACGTTCTGTTATTTCATCAGAAAATTTAATTTGATCAATCAACCATGACCTGCCTTTCAAACTCCTGCAGACTCTCCTGAATTAACTCCAGCCTCTCCCACAGCCTCGCCTTTCTGGCTGGCATTTTCTATAGGGGATGTGGCAAGGCATTCAGATCTCTGCTCAGCCTGGCAGGACTGGAAAATCGCTCTGGCAGGAGGGGATGGAATATTCCAGCTTGTGTGTCAGTCTCTGTGTCTCTCTGTGCCAGTCAGTGTATGACTGTGTGTCACACTCTGTGCACACTTGCTGTGATGTTAATGTCTTTGAGATAACCAGAGAGCAGTGCATTTGATGGTTTCCAATCTGTTTGCTGTTATTCCATTAGATGGCTGTGTTAGAGGTACAGAGGAATACGGACAACAGTATGCCTCCCAATTCTATCACGAATGCCAGCCAATCTCTGGAGAATCCTCTGATGAAGGTGAGAACTGGTGCTGGGCCATTGGCAGTATAGATTCTATAGTGTGAGAGGAAAGGCAATTAACCTGAGAGAGGAAGGTATGGTTTCCTCCGGGTGCTCCGGTTTCCTCCCACATCCCAAAAATGTGCTTTTAGGCTGATTGATTGGGTAACAAATTGTCCCTATATTGGACCTCCCTGATCCTCACACATTAGGCATAGACTAGAGTCATGAATAGGTCACTGACCATGGGACGGCGGCGCGGGCTCGTTGGGCCGAAGGGCCTGTTTCCCGTGCTGTGTTGTTCTTTGTTCTTTGTTCTTGTTCTTTATACTCTGAGAGAGCAAAGGGTTTCTATCGTGCATTGTGAAATGGGAAGGATATATTTCTATCTTTGGTGAGACAACTTGAACATATTGAGAACATAAGAAATAGGAGCATGAGGAGGCCATTCAGCCTTTCAAGTTAATTCTGCCATTCAGTGAAATCGTGGCTGATATATTTCAGAACTATTTTCCTGCACTATTCCCATATTTCTTGGTATTTTTAATATTTAGAAAGTTTTGAACATGCTCAATGTTTGAGATTCCACAGCCCTCTCTGGCTGCAAATTCCAAACATTCACCACCATTTGAGTGAAGAAATTCCTCCTCATCGCAATTCTAAATAACCTGCACCTTATTCTGAAACCATGTCCCCTTGTTCTAGACTCACCAGCCAGGGGAAAGATCCTTTCTGCATCTAAGAACATAAGAAATAGGAGCAGGAGTAGGCCATCTGACCCTTCGAGCCTGCCCCGCCATTCAATAAGATCATGGCTGATCTGTCGTGGCTCAGTTCCACCTTCCCGCCCTCTCCCCATAACCCTTAATCCCCTCACTTATCAAAAACCCATCAACCCGTTTCTTAAATATATTTAGCGAGGCAGCCTCCACCACTTCCAACGGGCAGAGAATTCCAGAGATTCACCACCCTTTGAGTGAAGAAGTTCCTCCTCAACTCTGTTCTAAACCGGCAGGCGGGTAAGTGGAGCTGAGTCCACAAAAAGATCAGCCATGGGAACTTATTGAATGGCTGAGCTTGAGGGGCCAGATGGCAAACTCTTGCTCCTAGATCTTATGTTCTTATCTGCTGCCTTGTCCTTCTAGATGTGTGGAGGTTGCAGGTTCAGAAGGTGCTGCCTGAGGAGCCTTGGGAGAGTCCGTGGAGGGGTAGAAGTGCTGGTCAGGAATGAATTCACCCATTCCCGAGCCAAGTCTGGCATTTCTGATTTTCACTAAAATCTTTGAACATTGTGAGCTGCTCTGTGCCTCACTCCCTCCCTGGCTGGTTCCATTACAGAGACGGGCATGACATAGCGTTATGAAGCGGAGGTTGATGTTCTCCCTGAGAACTAACACGTAACACGTAACTAGTTCTCCCTGAGAACTAACACGTGTGATTAATACCTGCACTTCAGCAAGTTTCAGTAGTTAAATTAAAATAACTCCCTGTGACTCTGTTACACTTCATTTAGCTAACTCTCAGTGAACAGGTTAATTAATCTATTAACAAGCTGATCCAACACGAATGCTGGTTAGAGAATTACAATTCTCACTCATTAACAAAGAAAATAGAATTTTTAGTCACTCTCAAAATACAGTCAGGTTTGTCGACTTCCAGAATGTTCTGTCCTCTTTGTTGACTTCTCCTGTGTTCCCTTGGTTTGTTCTTCTGACATGAAATGAGACTTTCTGTTAAGACATAGAATGTGGCTGTTAGACTGGCAGGAGGTTGCTGTCTGTCTGTCTCTGTCTGAGAGAGCTATGAACTGTGACAGCTTCCCTGACACAGGCAGTTTGGAGCTGGAAACTTGTTTTCTACCCCCAGTGACACATCAAAATTTGACACAATAGGATTGGTTCATGGGTTCTCAAAACATCAAAATTCAAATCTGATAGGCTACTGCTTTTCAAATGCCTATTTCATTTTGATTGGCTAAAATTCAAAACCATGTTCTGATTCAGATGCTAAAGCCTGCTCACCATAATCCTTAATTCCTTTACTGTTCAAAAATTTATCTATCCTTGCCTTAAAAACATTCAATGAGGGAGCCTCAACTGCTTCACTGGGCAGGGAATTCCACAGATTCACAACCCTTTGTGTGAAGAAGTTCCTCCTCAACTCAGTCCTAAATTTGCTTCCCCTTATTTGGAGGCTATGCCCCCTACTTCTAGTTTCACCCGCCAGTGGAAACAACTTCCCTGCTTCGATCTTATCTGTTACCAAAGCAATCCTGTTGTTTTTGCCTCTCAATAAAATGTTTCAGTCTGGGTACTGGGCACATGTGCAGTTCTTTGGTGCAGAAGGAAACAAAACCATCTTTTAAACAGACAATTTTGCAACTCTTAGCATTTTACAAGTATTTATAATTTTCACAAACACTAACTTCACAACATAGAGTCCATCCTAATTTTCAGGGAGTCGGGCCCATTTGTTAATGAGTGGTTCCTTAGAGAAGTCATGAACCATAGACTGCATGAGGGAACCTTTTAAAAGATAAGTTCAGAAGGTCTTCCTCGTCTCCCTCATGCGAATATATGCCCCCTGCCCACCCTCTATGCCCCCTCATGTTCCCCTATACCAAAGTATAGCACTTTCATGCACATTCATGGCACAGAATCTCCCCTGAATCTGGCTACATTAGGGGTACCATTCAAATACACACAGGGCAGGGTAGGTGTAGGAAAAGACTTTGCTGAAATGTGGCGCGGGCTCGTTGGGCCGAAGGGCCTGTTTCCCATGCTGGATTGTTCTTTGTTCTTAGAACTAAAGAATGCCATAGGTTGTGTAATTTTTACTTTTTTTAAAGCTCTTTTTTACTACAGGCCAATAAAAGCGTCAATTGTCCAGATACACGATAGTGTCAATAGCTGAAACTGCAAGCATTTGAAACGACTTTGTCTTGTGAAAATAAACATTGTGAAAATGATAGAGGAGATCAGAGAGTCAGAGCTGTCAATCAAGCAATGTTTTGTCTGGGGCTCAGCTGTTTCAACAGTCTAATGGATTCTGGGCTCTCGAGCCAAGAATACATAATGGGATTTCAAGGTGAGGGTTAGAGATCTTACTTTTTTCATTATAGCTGGAACAAAGTCCCACAGCTGTGAGGGGGTGCTTTTAGACAGCCCACCCGGGTATCTCACAGATCGTGTGGCTGCCTGTGACATTTTCCTGGATTGGCAGCACTGCTTCCCCATTGGAATGAAAATCCCACCATAAGAACATAAGAAATAGGAGCAGGAGTAGGCCATCTGGCCCTTCGAGCCTGCCCCGCCATTCAATAAGATCATGGCTGACCTGAAGTGGATCAGTTCCACTTTCCCGCTTTCACCCCATAACCCTTAATCCCCTTGTCTATCAGAAATCTATCTACCCGTGACTTAAGTATATTTAGCAAGGCAGCCTCCACCACTTCAATGGGCAGAGAATTCCAGAGATTCACCACCCTTTGAGTGAAGAAGTTCCTCCTCAACTCCGTTCTAAACCGCCCCCCCCCCTTATCTTGAGGCTGTGCCCCCTAGTCCTACTGTCCTTTCTAAGAGGGAAGAATCTCTCTACCTCTACCCTATCCATCCCTTTCATTATCTTATACGTCTCTATAAGATCCCCCCTCATCCTTCTAAACTCCAATGAGTACAGACCCAGCGTATTCAATCTCTCCTCGTAGTCCAACCCCCTCATCTCTGGTATCAGCCTAGTAAACCTCCTCTGCACTCCCTCCAAGGCCAAAATATCTTTGTGCAGGTGGGGCGCCCAAAACTGCACACAGTACTCCAGCTGCGGCCTCACCAATGCCCTATACAGCTGCAGCAATCCCAGCAGGTCAAGCAAAGCCAGATATTCTCCCCACTGTCTGTCACAAGGCTGAAAATATAGGCTCATGCCACAGGCCTAGTAATCCAGAGGCCCAGGCAGATATTGTGGACATGGGTTCAAATCCCAACCCAGCAGTTGGTGGAATTCAGATTCAATTTGAATTTGATCCCGGTGTACCACAGGGGTCAATGCTGAGTCCTCTACTATTTGTGATTTTTATCAATGACTTGGAAGAGGGGGCTGAAGGGTGGGTTAGTAAATTTGCTGATGACACCAAGATTGGTGGAGTAGTGGATGAGATGGAGGGCTCTTGTAGGCTGCAAAGAGACATTGATAGGATGCAGAGCTGGGCCGAAAAGTGACAGATGGAGTTTAATCCTGATAAGTGTGAAGTGATTCATTTTGGTAGGACAAACTTGAATGCGGATTACAGGGTCAACAGCAGGGTTCTGAGGAATGTGGAGGAACAGAGAGATCTTGGGGTTCATATCCGCAGATCTCTGAAGGTTGCCACTCAAGTGGATAGAGCCGTGAAGGCTTATAGTGTGTTAGTGTTTATTAACAGGGGGTTTGAGTTTAAGAGCCGTGGGGTTATGCTGCAACTATACAGGACCTTGGTGAGACCACATTTGGAATATTGGGTTCAGTTCTGGTCACCTCACTATAAGAAGGATGTGGAAGCATTGGAGAGAGTGCAGAGGAGATTTACCAGGATGCTGCCTGGTTTGGAGGGTAGGTCTTATGGGGAAAGGTTGAGGCAGCTGGGGCTTTTCTCTTTAGAGTGGAGGAGGATGAGAGGGGACTTAATAGAGGTTTATATGATGAGGGGGATAGATAGAGTGGACATTCAGAGACTGTTTCCTCGGGTGGATGTAGCTGTTACTAGGGGGCATAACTATAAGGTTCATGGTGGGAGATATAGGAGGGATGTCCGAGGTAGATTCTTCACTCAGAGAGTGGTTGGAGTGTGGAATACACTGCCTGCTGTGATAGTGGAGTCGGACACTTTAGGAACTTTCAAGCGGTTATTGGATAGACACATGGAGCAGACCAGAATGATAGGGAGTGGGATAGCTTGATCTTGGGATTGGACATAGCTTGGCACAACATTGAGGGCTGAAGGGCCTGTACTGTGCTGTACTGTTCTATGTTTCTATATAATTAACTTAAAAATTGGGAGAATAAAAGTCAGTCTCAGTAATGGTGACCATGTTACTATCATCAATTGCCATAAAAACCCATCGTCCGGGAAATCATAGAATATAGAACATTACAGCACAGAACAGGCCCTTCGGCCCACGATGTTGCGCCGACCAGTTACAAAACAATGATCCACTAGCCTAAATCAATCCCTTTTCGTCCATAAACCTATCCACAGATCTCTTAAACGCCCCCAAACTAGGCACATTTACAACTGCAGCAGGCAGGGCATTCCAATCCCTCAACACCCTCTGGGTAAAGAACCTACCCCTGACATCAGTCCTATAACTACCCCCCCTTAATTTAAAGAACATAAGAACATAAGAAATAGGAGCAGGAGTAGGCCATCTGGCCCTTCGAGCCTGCCCCGCCATTCAATAAGATCATGGCTGATCTGTCGTGGCTCAGTTCCACATTCCGGCCCTCTCCCCATAACCCTTAATCCCCTCTCTTATCAAAAACCCATCAACCCGCTTCTTGAAAATATTTAGCGAGGCAGCCTCCACCACTTCAACGGGCAGAGAATTCCAGAGATTCACCACCTTTTAAGTGAAGAAGTTCCTCCTCAACTCCGTTCTAAACCAGCCCCCTTTATCTTGAGGCTGTGCCCCCTAGTCCTACTGTCTTTTTTGAGCAGGAAGAGTCTCTCCACCTCTATCCTATCCATCCCATTCATCATCTTATACGTCTCAATGAGATCTCCCCTCATTCTTCTAAACTTCAACGAGTACAAGCCTAGTTCATTCAGCCTCTCCTTATAGCTCAACCCCCTCAACTCCGGTATCAGCCTAGTAAACCTCCTCTGCACTCCCTCCAAGGCCAAAATATCTTTGCGCAGGTGCGGCGCCCAAAACTGCACACAGTACTCCAGCTGCGGCCTCACCAATGCCCTATACAGCTGCAGCAAGACCTCCCTACTTTTATATTCAATCCCCTTCGCCATGAAGGCCAGCATCCCATTCGCCTTCCTGACCACCTGCTGCACCTGCAAGCTGGGTTTTTGCGACTCATGCACAAGGACCCCGAGGTCCCTCTGCACCGTCGCCTGCTGCAGTTTTTCGCCCCGTAAGTAATAGTCCTTCTTACCATTCCTCCTACCAAAGTGGACCACCTCACACTTGCCAACATTAAATTCCATTTGCCATTTCCTGGCCCATTTGCCCAGCCTATCTAGATCCTTCTGCAGACTCTCCACACCCTCCGCACAATTTGCCGTTCCCCCAATCTTGGTGTCATCCGCAAATTTCGACACCCTACACTCGGTTCCCTCCTCCAGATCATCTATATAAATGGTAAATAGCTGAGGCCCCAGCACCGACCCCTGGGGCACCCCACTAGTCACCAACCGCCAATCCGAATAGCATCCATTGACCCCCACTCTCTGCCTCCTATTTGACAACCAATCCTCTATCCACGCTAACACCTGACCCCCAATTCCAAGTCCCCTGACCTTCTGCAATAACCTCTTATGAGGTACTTTGTCAAACGCCTTCTGAAAATCCAGAAAGACCACATCCACCGGCTCTCCTCTATTCACCGCCCTAGACACATCCTCATAAAGCCATGCCCCCTCGTGCTAGATTTCTCCATCCGAGGAAAAAGGCTATCACTATCCACCCTATCTAAACCTCTAATCATCTTGTACGTTTCAATAAGATCCCCTCTTAGCCTCCTTCTTTCCAGCGAAAATAACCCCAAATCCCTCAGTCTCTCCTCTGCCATCAAAAATCTGCCATCTTTGTCTGGTCTGGCCTACATATGACTCCAGAGCCACAGTAGTTGACTCTCAACTGCCCTCACTAATGGCCAAGCAAGCCTTTCAGTCTGTATACATTATTAAAAGGTTGGTGTTTTATGCTGTACTGTTAGAGTGGATGGTGTGTATTTTACATGGTGAGAGATATTGAGGCTGTCTCTGGTTCAGTGAGGGGAATGCTAAAAACCACGAGCCTCATTTCAATTCCCCCAGTAACTGTTGTGTTTCTCTGGTTTCAGGAATTTATCCAGAAATGCTTGGCTCGAGACCCCTCAGAACGACCAAGCGCCCACGACCTTCTCTTCCATCGAGTTCTCTTCGAGGTTCATTCACTCAAACTGCTGGCTGCTCATTCCTTCATCAACAACCAGTGTGAGTGCCTCGTGTACATATACTAGGAGGGATTACTACTTAAAGGGTGAAAAACTGCAGCAGGCGACGGTGCAGAGGGACCTCGGGGTCCTTGTGCATGAGTCGCAAAAACCCAGCTTGCAGGTGCAGCAGGTGGTCAGGAAGGCAAATGGGATGCTGGCCTTCATAGCGAGGGGGATTGAATATAAAAGTAGGGAGGTCTTGCTGCAGCTGTATAGGGCATTGGTGGGGCCGCAGCTGAAGTACTGTGTGCTCTGAGAAACACCTACTCAATATCTCCTTCATCGCTGGCTCAGCTTACCTCCCTCATCCTCAGAGCTCCTGCTTCATTCCCAGGGCTCTCAGGGCTTGAACCCCTTTTCCTGGGTGTGGGATAGTGGGGACATGGGTGGGGGAGAAGGAGAAGTCCAGGGGCTTTCACAGGCTCTCTGACTCTGGGGTCCCAAGCTCCTGTTTTGTGATTGTTGATTGTGGGTACAGAGGGTAGTGGTGAAGGCTCGTTCCTCAGTCTGGAGGGAGGGGCGCACACATCCAGCGTCAGTAAGGTCACTGCTCTTCTTTATGTATTACTGACCTAGACCCGAGTACACAGGGCAGATTATCACAACTTATAAATAACAGCAAATTCAACAATGTATTAAATCATAATGAGCAGAAAAAGAAACTGCAGGAGTATGTTAACCTGCTGGTAAAAAAAGGCTAACAATTAGGGGGAGGAAATGAGCTTTAATACAGAGATGTGTGAAATATTTCATTCACGTGCTCACTGTGTTATCCACTTTGGCAGAAATAATAGTCGGAGGGATTACTATTTAAAGGGTGAAAAACTGCAGCAGGCGACGGTGCAGAGGGACCTGGGGGTCCTTGTGCATGAGTCGCAAAAACCCAGTCTGCAGGTGCAGCAGGTGGTCAGGAAGGCGAATGGGATGCTGGCCTTCATAGCGAGGGGGATTGAATATAAAAGTAGGAAGGTCTTGCTGCAACTGTACAGGGCACTGGTGAGGCCGCAGCTGGAGTACTGTGTGCAGTTTTGGTCCCATTATTGGCGAAAGGATATATTGGCCTTGGAGGAAGTGCAGAGGAGGTTCACCAGACTGATACTGGAGATGAGGGGTTAGATTATGAGGAGAGATTAAATAGACTGGGCCTGTACTCGTTAGAGTTTAGAAGGCTGAGGGGGGATCTTATAGAGCCTTACAAGATAATGAAGGGGCTAGATAGGGTAGAGGTAGAGAGATTCTTTCTGCTTAGAAAGGAAAACAGAACTAGGGGGCACAGCCTCAAGATAGGGGGGGGGGTAGTTTAGAACGGAGTTAAGGAGGAACTTCTTCACTCAAAGGCTGGTGAGTGTCTGGAATTCTCTGCCCGTTGAAGTGGTGGAGGCTGCCTCGCTAAATATATTTAAGTCACGGGTAGATAGGTTTCTGATAGACAAGGGGATTAAGGGTTATGGGGAGAGAGCGGGAAAGTGGAACTGATCCACTTCAGATCAGCCATGATCTTATTGAATGGCGGGGCAAGCTCGAAGGGCTAGATGGCCTACTCCTGCTCCTATTTCTTATGTTCTTATTTCATTTTGGAGAGGAAGAGAGAAACAAGTCTACAGGAAAATCTCAGAGCATAAGAAGTATAGTGAAGTGACATTTCAATAGGGAAAATGTTAAAGGCTGAGATTGAGGGGGGCGGAGTATCTGAAATATATTTAGGAGAATTTCCTCGTTCAGTATGTTTTCAACCCAATTGGAAAGGGGAATTGTTGGATCTGGTGCTGGGAATGAGATGGGCCAAGTGGACCAAATGTCTGGGGAAACATTTGGGTAAGAGTGATCATTGTATCATGAGATTAGAGCAGTGTAGTGGCATACTGCTGCCTCACAGTGCCAGAGAGCCAGGTTCGATTCCCGGCCTTCCGTCACTGTCTGTGTGGAGACTGCACGTTCTCCCCATGTCTGTGTGGGTTTCCTCCAGGTGCTCCGGTTTCCTCCTATGCCCTGAAGATGTGCAGGTTAGATGGATTGATGGGGTTCTGGGCATTGGGCGGAGATGGGCCTAGGTAGAGCGCTCTTTCAGAGGGATGTTGCAAACCCGATGGGCCGAATGGCCTCCTTGTGCACTTGTAGGGATTGTGTGGAAGATGGGATGGATAGGATAGAGGTGGAGAGACTGTTCCCGCTCAAAAAAGACAGTAGGACTAGGGGGCACAGCCTCAAGATAAAGGGGGGGGCGGTTTAGAACAGAGTTGAGGAGGAACTTCTTCACTCAAAGGGTGGTGAATCTCTGGAATTCTCTGCCCGTTGAAGTGGTGGAGGCTGCCTCGCTAAATATTTTTAAGAAACGGGTTGATGGGTTTTTGATAAGAGAAGGGATTAAGGGTTATGGGGAGAGGGCGGGAAGGTGGAGCTGAGTCACGACAGATCAGCCATGATCTTATTGAATGGCGGGGCAGGCTCGAAGGGCCAGATGGCCTACTCCTGCTCCTATTTCTTATGTTCTTATGTTCTTAAGTCTAATTAGTAAGTTAGTAACAACCTAAAGTAGAACTACTAAATTGGAAGAGGGCGAATTTCAGTGGGATGTAAAGTAAAATGGAACCAGAGACTGAAAGGAGAAATGAGAATGGAACAATGATCTTCAATGAAGCAATGCTTCAGGTACAGGGTAGATATAATCGAGGAGAAAGGCAAGGGATCCAAAAATAGGACCATTTGGACAGTTACATTGGGTAAGATGGGTATAGACCAAACACGGGCAATTGGGACTAACTTAGGTGTTAAAAAAAGGGCAGCATGGACAAGTTGGGCTGAAGGGCCTGTTTCCATGCTGTAAATCTCTCTGACTCTATGACTCTTATGAAACCCAGGATCCCAAAAGCTTTTCCAACCACTCCCACAATATGTCCTGACACCTTTAATGATCTGGGTACACAAACCGCCAGCTCCCTCTCTTCCTGCACTCTTTAGAACTGTCTAACTCTATATTTGCCTCTCTAGATCCTTCCTGCCAAAATGCATCACCTCACACGTCTCTGTATTCAATCCCTCTGTGAGTCTCTCTAAGCTGTTACAGCTAATCTGTATCATCCTCACTGTTGGCCACTCCTCCAAGTTTGGTATCATCAGAAAATTGAAATTTGATTCCATGTTCCAAGATCCAAGTCATTTATTATAAATCGAACCAATCCAGAGTCCCAGCACTGACCTGCGGAGAACATCAATATCTATTGATCGATCACCCTCCAGTCTGCATAATAACCATCTCCCATCACTAACTGTTTCCTGTCCTTGAACCAAATCTTTTATCCAATTGGACATTGATTCCCTTATTCCAGAAACCTGAATCTCGCTAACCAGAACAAAGACTGGAGGGTGACTGGAGAGTCAGACAGACGTGTGGTAGACCTAAAACCCTGATTCAGCCCCAACTAGAGAATAGTGTCCAGTTCTGGTCACCACACTTTGGGAAGGATGTGAGGGATGTTGAGAGAGTGCGGAGAAGATTAAACAGGGTAGTTCCAGGGATGAGGGATTTTAGTTACAAGGTTCAGGTGGAGAAGCTGGGATTGTTCTCCTTGGAGTGAAGGGGAGTGAGGAGAGATTGGGTAAAGGTCTACAAGATTGTGACAGGTTTAGATAAAGTGGACAAGGAAAACTCTCCCCATTAGCTGATGGTGCATGAAGGCAGAGACATGGGGGTGTTGGGGGGCGTGGTGTTTGTGAGGAGGAATTTTTATTACACAGTGAGCGGTGATGAGCTGGAACTCACTAAGAGGATAGTGGAAGCAGAAGCAATGATTTCCAAAGGAAGTTAAATGATCATTTGAAGGAAAATGTGTTTAAATGGGGCGAGTGGAATTGATTGGACTGATGGACTGGGAGCCAGCATTTACCCAATGGTCTGAATGGCCACCTTGTGTACAGTAAATGACTGTATAAATGATGAATGTTTTGATTGTAACTGCAGATTGGATTATTGTTCCAGATTTGATGCAGGAAAACTGTGTGGAGGAGATGACCAAGAGGATTAACAGAACCACAGTGATAGCAGAAATTCGCCACAGGGACCGTGCTGGGGTACAATGGACGTAAGAGATTGTTCCAATCCCATCCACAGCTCATAAAGTAACCAGTGAGAAACTGGTACACACCGTCAATCTCACAGTAAACAAATGCGCCGCCATCCCAACACCACCAGTCCACCTCTCCACCCATGACCCCTATCTAATGTTTATGGCCATCCAGATTGAGGGAAACTGATTTAGGGACAATTTATTACCTCCAATCAGCCTAACAGCACATCTTTGGGGTGTGGGAGGAAACCGGAGAAAACCCACGCAAGCACGGGGAGAATGCGCAAACTCCCACAGACACCGGCCCCAAATCCATGTGTCTGCACAGCAAACAGCGATCGTCACTGAGCTGTCGTCTTGCCCAGTATCTGGTCCAGTTTAGGCACACACTAACGACATGAAGCATGGGCCAATCTCGAACAAACAAGAACAGCCCCAGTATGACCCATCGCGTGTGTGCCCCTCGTTGGACACAAGGCAGACCGACTTAAAACCTGTGAATGAAAAAGAGAAAAAACATTATTATTGTACCATATCCATTTACCTTACCAGGGACACCCCAATGCTAATGACCCTTATTTAAAAGGTTCTCCTATATCTACCCAAATCCAACTCAGTCATGTGCCTGTCTAAGTTACTCTTAAACAACTCCAGCATGTTTGCCTCCACCACCTTACTTGGCAGAGCATTCCATACCCCCACTACCCTCTGAAAAACCTCCGTCTAATATCTGTGTTGTACTGCTCCCCCCTCACCCTAAGTCCATGGCCCCTTGTCCTCCGTGTCTCTATTATAGGAAATAGCTTACCTCTGTTTACTCTATCTATACCCTTCATAATCTTATATACCTCTATTAGGTCCCCCCTCAGTCGGTGTCTTTCAAAGGAAAACAGCCCCAATTTCTTCATACCCCAGTCCTTCCATACCAGGCAACATCCTGGTAAACCTCCTCTGCACTCTCTCCAGAGTCTCCACGTCCTTCCGGTAGTAAGGTGACCAGAACTGGACGCAGTACTCCAAATGCGGCCTAACCAACGTTCTGTACAAGTGCAACATTAGACTCCAGCTCTTATATTCTATACCCCTTCCTATAAAGGCTAACATACCATAGGCTTTCTTCACCAGACTCTCCACTTGCACTGCCACCTTCAAAGACTTGTGCACTTGCACCCCCAGGTCTCGCCGCGACTCTATACTCCTTACGGGCTTACCCTTTATCATATAACTGCCCCAGACTGTGGATCGACACAGGAGGGAGGTGGGAGCTCAGCACAAACTCAGGCGGTAACCTTGCAGTAGGATATACGTTCGCTAACCTAAATCAGCAGGGACCAATCAGGGCTCTGAGGGGTCAGCAGGGACCAATCGGGAGTCTGAGAGATGAACACTGACCAATCGGGGTTTTGTTATTCCCGAAAAGACCAATAACCTTAAACTGATTTGAATTCTCAGCAAGAAGGACACAGATTTAAGGTGCTGGGGAGCAGGTACAGAAGTGATGTCAGGGGTAAGTTTTTCACTCAGAGGGTGGTGAGTGAATGGAATCGGCTGCCGTCAGTGGTGGTGGAGGCGAACTCGCTGGGGTCTTTTAAAAGACTTCTGGATGAGTATATGGGGTTTAATGAGATTGAGGGTTATAAGAACATAAGAAATAGGAGCAGGAGTAGGCCATCTAGGCCTTCGAGCCTGCCCCGCCATTCAATAAGATCATGGCTGATCTGTCGTGGCTCAGTTCCACCTTCCTGCCCTCTCCCCATAACCCTTAATCCCTTCTCTTATCAAAAACCCATCAACGCGCTTCTTAAAAATATTTAGCGAGGCAGCCTCCACCACTTCAACGGGCAGAGAATTCCAGAGATTCACCACCCTTTGAGTGAAGAAGTTCCTCCTCAACTCTGTTCTAAACCGCCTCCCCTTTATCTTGAGGCTGTGCCCCCTAGTCCTACTGTCTTTTTTGAGCGGGAAGAGTCTCTCCACCTCTATCCTATCCATCCCATTCAACATCTTATACGTCTCAATGAGATCTCCCCTCATTCTTCTAAACTCTAACGAGTACAAGCGTAGTTTATTCAGCCTCTCCTCATAGCTCAATCCCCTCAACTCCGGTATCAGCCAAGTAAACCTCCTCTGCACTCCCTCCAAGGCCAAAATATCCTTGCGCAGGTGCGGCGCCCAAAACTGTACACAGTACTCCAGCTGCAGCCTCACCAATGAACATAGAGCATAGAACATAGAACATAGAACATTACAGCGCAGAACAGGCCCTTCGGCCCACGATGTTGCGCCGACCAGTTACAAAACAATGACCCACTAGCCTAAACCAATCCCTTTTCATCCATAAACCTATCCACAGATCTTTTAAACGCCCCCAAACTAGGTGCATTTACAACTGCAGCTGGCAGGGCATTCCAGTCCCTCACCACCCTCTGGGTAAAGAACCTACCCCTGACATCTGTCCTATAACTACCCCCCCTTAATTTAAAATCGTGCCCCCTCGTGTTAGCTTTCTCCATCCTAGGAAAAAGGCTATCACTATCTACCCTGTCTAAACCTCTAATCATCTTATATGTTTCAATGAGATCCCCTCTTAGCCGCCTTCTTTCCAGCGAAAACAACCCCAAATCTCTCAATCTCTCCTCATAGGACCTCCCCTCCATACCAGGCAACATCCTGGTAAACCTCCTCTGCACCCTCTCCAAAGCCTCTACATCCTTCTTGTAATGTGGGGACCAGAACTGCACACAAAACTCCAAGTGCGGCCGCACCAGAGATGTGTACAGTTGCATCATGACGCTACGACTCCTAAATTCAATCCCCCTACCAATAAACGCCAAAACTCCGTATGCCTTCTTAACAACTTTATCTACTTGATTCCCAACTTTCAGGGATCTATGTACACATACACCTAGATCCCTCTGCTCCTCCACACTATTCAAAGTCCTCCCGTTAGCCCTATACTCAACACATCTGTTATTCCTACCAAAATGAATTACCTCACACTTCTCCACATTAAACTCCATTCGCCACCTCTCAGCCCAGCTCTGCAACCTTTCTAAGTCATCCTGCAAACTATGACACCCTTCCTCACAATCTACCACACCTCCCTATACAGCTGCAGCAAGACCTCCCTACTTTTATATTCAATCCCCCTCGCTATGAAGGCCAGCATCCCATTCGCCTTCCTGACCACCTGCTGCACCTGCAAGCTGGGTTTTTGCGACTCATGCACAAGGACCCTGAGGTCCCTCTGCACCGTCGCCTGCTGCAGTTTTTCGCCCCGTAAGTAATAGTCCTTCCTACCATTCCTCCTACCAAAGTGGACCACCTCACACTTGCCAACATTAAATTCCATTTGCCATTTCCTGGCCCATTCGCCCAGCCTATCTAGATCCTTCTGCAGACTCTCCACACCCTCCGCACAATTTGCCGTTCCCCCAATCTTGGTGTCATCAGCAAATTTCGACACCCTACACTCGGTTCCCTCCTCCAGATCATCTATATAAATGGTAAATAGCTGAGGCCCCAGCACCGACCCCTGGGGCACCCCACTAGTCACCAACCGCCAATCCGGATAGCACCTGTTGACCCCCACTCTCTGCCTCCTATTTGACAACCAATCCTCTATCCACGCTAACATCCTACCCCCAACTCCATGTCCCCTGACCTTCTGCAATAACCTCTTATGAGGTACTTTGTCAAACGCCTTCTGAAAATCCAGAAAGACCACATCCACCGGCTCTCCTCTATCCACCGCCCTAGACACATCCTCATAGAACTCCAGTAAATTTGTCGGACACGACTTCCCTTTAATGAAACCGTGTTGCGTCTGCTCTATCAAGCAATTCCCTTCAAGATGCCTCGCAATTTCCTCCTTAATGACAGATTCTAACATTTTACCTACCACAGACGTTAAACTAACCAGCCGGTAATTCCCCGCCTTTTGCCTGGCACCCTTCTTAAACAACGGCGTAACATTAGCTGTTTTCCAATCATCCGGCACTTCCCCGGAATCCAGCGACGTCTGGAAAATAACCACCAAGGCATCCACTATAACCTCCGCCATTTCTTTCAGAACCCTCGGATGCAATCCATCCGGTCCTGGGGACTTGTCCACAATCAGCCCCTCCAGTCTGTCGAGCACCACCTCTCTAGTAACAGTAATGTCATTAAGACCCTCCAGTCCTACCACCTTTCCATCGCTAACACCCGGCAAATTATTCACGTCCTCCTCCGTGAAGACAGAAACAAAAAAGTTATTCAATACCTTAGCCATATCCCCATCCCCTACCACTAGGTCCCCTTTCTCATCCTCTAAAGGACCAACATTCACCCTCTTCCTTTTTATATATTTATAAAAACTCTTGCTATCCTTTTTTATATTAAGCGCTAGCCCAGCTTCATAGTTTCTCCTACCCTCCTTTATCAACTTCTTTGTCAATCTTTGTTGACATTTAAACCTCTCCCAATCCTCTTCTCGCCCACTCCTCTTAGCTACTCTAAATTCCTCCGCTTTTAATTTAACACTTTCCTTCACCTCCTTCGTTATCCACGGCTTATTATCTCTCCTCCTACTGTCCTTTTTAACCATCGGAATAAATTTCTGCTGAGCACCAAGAAAGATCTCCTTAAAGATCCTCCACTGCTCCTCAGCAGACCCTCCCTCCAACGTACTCCCCCAGTCCACATTCGCCAATTCTTCTCTCATCCTACCGTATTCCCCTCTTTTCAAACAAAGGACGCGTGTCCGGGAACCCACTTTCTCCTCCTCCATCTGCACTAGAAACTCCACCATACAATGATCACTCTCCCCAAGAGGAATCTTCACCGCAAGGTCCCTAATTCTACCCGCCTCATTACATAGCACCAGATCCAAGATAGCTCACTCCCTCGTCGGCTCCAACACACACTGTTCAAGGAAACTATCCCGGTAGCGTTCCAAGAACTCCCGCGTCCAACATGGGTCGACCAATCAATATGCAGATTGAAATCCCCCATAACTACAGCCGTCCATTCCTGCACGCCGCACTTATTTGCGCTTTAACAGCCCGCCCCACCTCCAGATCATTATTCGGGGGCCTATAGACGACACCCACCAGCATCTTCCTCCCTTTGCTGTTCCTAATCTCCACCCACAATGATTCCACCCTCTGCTCCTTGGCTCCAATATCATCCCTTGCTACCACCGTGATGCTATCCTTATACAGCAGAGCTACGCCCCCTCCCCCTTTTCCCTCCCGCCTATCCTTCCTAAACACTTGATACCCTTGGACATTCAGCTCCCAGTCCCTGTCACCCTGCAGCCACGTCTCTGTAATGGCCACCAGATCATGTCCATTTGTGTCGATCTGCGCCACCAGCTCATCCACTTTATTCCGAATGCTTCGTGCATTCAGATAAAGCGCTTTCATCCCAGCCTTCACCTGGACCCTATTTGCCGTAACGCCACCAACTATACTCACGCCCCCTACTCCCTCTATTATTGGGACATCCTTGGCCTCTTCCCTTACCTGTACCCTCTCCTTAACTTTAGACCTCGTAACATCACCTACCCTCGCACCCTCCCCCCCCCCAATTAGTTTAAAGCCCTGTCTACAGTCCTCTTTACTCGATTCGCCAGCACTCTGGTCCCAGCACAGTTCAGACCAACCCCATCCCGCCCGAACAGGTTCCACCTACCCCAATACTGGTGCCAATGCCCCATAAATTCAAACTCATTCCTCCCACACCAATCCCTGAGCCACCCATTCACTTCCTTAATCCTATCAACCCTACGCCCGTCTGCCCTCGGTTCAGGCAGTAGCCCAGAGATAACCACCTTGTCGGTTCTACTTTTTAATTCCATTCCCAGCTTTTCATACTCCCTCCCCAGATCCTCAGTCTGCATTTTGCTTACATCGCCGGCACCCACATGTACCACAACGACCGGGTTCTCACCCTCCCACTCCAGATTCCTCTGCAGCCCAGCTGTGACATCCTGTACCCGAGCACCAGGCAGACAACACACCCTTCTGTGCACTTTGTCATTGTGACAAAGGACAGTGTCAATACCCTTCACCCCACTATCACCAATCACTACTACGTTCCTTTTCCCCTTCTCTTTGCCTATGTCCTGCTGCATCACTGTACCGTGTGCAGTTTGCTCACCTGCCTCGTCCTCTTCCAGACTGGAAGCAAGAACCTCAAACCTGTTATGCAGGTTAAGAGGCTGAGGCCTCCGCTCCTCACCCCCCTTCCTCCTCCCAGCAGCCCCCTCTTGTCCCTGACCCTTAGAGTTAGCCAGTCTGGGGGGGGGGTGGATGTCACTTGCACCCCATTGACAATGGCACCCTCTCTCCCCCTGATGAGCCTCAGTGTCTGTAGCTCAGAGGCCAGCTCATTTACCCTGAGCTGGAGACATGGTCACTGGGAAGGACCCTGGGGTCCACCAGTTCCCACATCATACAGAAACCACACATCACATGCCCCTCCATTATTCACAGTAGTAGGTTTGAAAAAAAATTTTTTTTTTGTTTTTTTTCCTTGTTTTTCAAACGAACTTACCTGGCCTTTTTCTCTCCAGTCCTTTTTGATATTAAGCCCTAATAACTCACTCTGCTTCCCCCTCACTCCACTGCCCGCTCAGACGCTGCCCGCTGTCTACACCAGGCCTCCTTTTAACCCTGGCGCTGATTTAAAGCTGATGGCCCACAAATGCCTGCTTACCACTCCCTCAGAATTCTTAAAGCAGTAAATACAATAAATAAATGCTTTAAACAGTTCTACAAAGAACAAAGTGCTTTAAACTTATTTTAAACAGGTTTTTAACAGGTAAAATCTTAGCTCTCTCTCTGCTCCTTCACTCGTCTGCTCCAGCAAACAATGGAAGGCTTCACCATGTGGCCAGTTGATAATTAAAGCTGATGGCCCACAACTGCCTGCTAACCACTCCCTCAGAATTCTTCAAGCAGTAGGCCTGGTAGGCATGGATATGAGCAGCGCAACTTGTGAGCCAAAGGGCATGTTTGTGCTGTCGTGTTCTATTTAATTGCCAAATGGGGCTGGGAGATAGTGGGATTCGGGACAATTCCCAACTCAGCATGTCTGTCTCGGGAAGAACATAGAACATTACAGCGCAGAACAGGCCCTTCAGCCCACGATGTTGCGCCGACCAGTTACAAAACAATGACCCACTAGCCTAAACCAATCCCTTTTCGTCCATAAACCTATCCACAGATCTCTTAAACGCCCTCAAACTACGCGCATCTACAACTGCAGCTGGCAGGGCATTCCAGTCCCTCACCACCCTCTGGGTAAAGAACCTACCCCTGACATCAGTCCTATAACTACCCCCCCTTAACTTAAAGTCATGCCCCCTCGTGCTAGATTTCTCCATCGAGGAAAAAGGCTATCACTATCTACCCTGTCTAAACCTCTAATCATCTTATATGTTTCAATAAGGTCCCCTCTTAGCCGCCTTCTTTCCAGCGAAAACAACCCCAAATCTCTCAGTCTCTCCTCATAGGATCTCCCCTCCATACCAGGCAACATCCTGGTAAACCTCCTCTGCACCCTCTCCAAAGCCTCTACATCCTTCCTGTAATGTGGGGACCAGAACTGCACACAAAACTCCAAGTGTGGCCGCACCAGAGTTGTGTACAGTTGCATCATGACGCTGCGACTCCTAAATTCAATCCCCCTACCAATAAACGCCAAGACACCGTATGCCTTCTTAACAACCTTATCTACTTGACTCCCAACTTTCAGGGATCTATGTACACATACACCTAGATCCCTCTGCTCATCCACACTATTCAAAGTCCTCCCGTTAGCCCCATACTCAACACATCTGTTATTCCTACCGAAATGAATTACCTCACACTTCTCCACATTAAACTCCATCCGCCACCTCTCAGCCCAGCTCTGCAACCTTTCTAAGTCACCCTGCTTTTTGTTTGTGCCCATACCTGACAGTTTCTGTTCCCATCTTATGCTCCCTAATTCTTGCCTAATCACATCATAATTACCCCTGCCCCAATTATAAACCTTGCCCTGCTGTGTGACCCTATCCCTCCCCATTGCAATAATGAAGGACACCGAATTGTGGTCACTATTTCCAAAGTGCTCCCCCACAAACAAATCTAACACTTGGCCTGGTTCATTACCCAGTACCAAGTCCAATGTGGCCCCACCTCTTGTCGGCTTATCCACATATTGTGTCAGGAAACTCTCCTGCACAAACTGTACAAAAAGTGTCCCATCTGAACTATTTGGCCTATAAAGATTCCAATCAATATTTAGAAAGTTAAAGTCACCCATGATAACTACCCTGTGACTTCCACACCTATCCATAATCTGCTTTGCCATTTCCTCCTCCACATCTCTATTACTATTTGGGGGCCTGTAGAAAACTCCTAATAATGTGACCGATCCTTTCCTATTTCTAACTTCAGCCCATATTACCTGTGGACAGATCGCCCTCGAAATGCTTTCCAGCAGCTGTTAAACTATCCTTGATTAACAATGTTATTCCTCCACCTCGTTTACCGCCTTCCCTACACTTACTGAAACATCTATTGCTGGGACTTGAGAAGCTGAGTTACAGAGAGAGATTGAATAGGTTAGGACTTTATTTCCTGGAGCATAGAAGAATGAGGGGAGAGGTCATCATTTAAGGGTGAGGGGGGAGAGGTATAATTTGGAGGTGAGAGGAAGGTTCTTTACGCAGAGAGTTGTAGGGGTCTGGAACGCGCTACCGAGTAGGGTTCTGTGCTCTTTTAAGATGCAGTTAGATAGGCACATGAGTGAAACGAGAATGGAGGGATATGGTAGGGGATATTAAATAGGGTTAAACCTCGGGAGACACCGGAAAGGCAGGCTGTAAGATTAATATTTTGACTTTATTCCACAGGTGGAGGTCCACCTCGTGTCAAACGAGGGGCATTCACGCGGCGGGTCGTGCCTGGGCTGCTCTTGGAAGTTCCAGGAGTGGCCTAGAACTTCGTGTCGGTGTGTGTGCTTGATCCTGGACCGGTAGATGGGCGCCGCAACAGCTCAGTGACTAGCACTGCTGGCTGTGCAGGCACATGGATTTGGGCCTGTGTCTGTGGGAGTTTGCGCATTCTCCCTGTGGTTGCGTGGGTTTCCTCCGGGCGCTCCGGTTTCCTCCCACACCCCAAAAATGTGCTCTCAGGCTAATCGGTTTTTACCAAATTGACACTATTTCTTCCCTGAATCTAACTGAGTAGGGTTCCATTCGTAGCCATGCAGGGTAGAATAGGTGTAGGGTGATGTGGCGGCGCGGGCTCGTTGGGCCGAAGGGCCTGTTTCCTGTGCTGGGTTGTTCTTTGTTCTTTGTTCTTTGTTCTTTATTTGATAGAGGTGTATAAGATTATGATGGGTATAGATAGAGTGAATGAGGGGAGATTTGATAGAGGTGTATAAAATTATGATGGGTATGGATAGAGTGAATGCAAGCAGGCTTTTTCCACTGAGGCTGGGGGAGTAAAAAACCAGAGAGCATGGGTTAAGGGTGAAGGGGGAAAGTTTAAAGGGAATATTGGGGTGGGGGGGCTTCTTCACACAGAGAGTGGTGGGAGTGTGGAATGAGCTGCCGGATAAAGTGGTAAATGCGGGCTCACTTTTAACATTTAAGACAAACTTGGACAGGTCCATGGATGAGAGGGATGTGGAGGGATATGGCCCAGGTGCAGGTCAGTGGGACTAGGCAGAAAAATGGTTTGGTACAGACAAGAAGGGCCAAAGGGCCTGTTTCTGAGCTGTAATTTTCTTTGTTCACAGAGCTCTCGGGGGTCGAGGGGTCAGCACAGAGCACTCGGGTCGAGGGGTCAGCACAGAGCACTCGGGGGTCGAGGGGTCAGCACAGAGCACTCGGGGGTCGAGGGGTCAGCACAGAGCACTCGGGGGTCGAGGGGTCAGCACAGAGCTCTCGGGGGTCGAGGGGTCAGCACAGAGCACTCGGGTCGAGGGGTCAGCACAGAGCACTCGGGGGTCGAGGGGTCAGCACAGAGCACTCGGGGGTCGAGGGGTCAGCACAGAGCACTCGGGGGTCGAGGGGTCAGCACAGAGCACTCGGGTCAAGGGGTCAGCACAGAGCACTCGGGGGTCGAGGGGTCAGCACAGAGCACTCGGGGGTCGAGGGGTCAGCACAGAGCACTCGGGTCAAGGGGTCAGCACAGAGCTCTCGGGGGTCGAGGGGTCAGCACAGAGCACTCGGGTCGAGGGGTCAGCACAGAGCACTCGGGGGTCGAGGGGTCAGCACAGAGCACTCGGGGGTCGAGGGGTCAGCACAGAGCACTCGGGGGTCGAGGGGTCAGCACAGAGCACTCGGGTCAAGGGGTCAGCACAGAGCACTCGGGGGTCGAGGGGTCAGCACAGAGCACTCGGGGGTCGTGGGGTCAGCACAGAGCACTCGGGTCGAGGGGTCAGCACAGAGCACTCGGGGGTCGAGGGGTCAGCACAGAGCTCTCGGGGGTCGAGGGGTCAGCACAGAGCACTCGGGTCGAGGGGTCAGCACAGAGCACTCGGGGGTCGAGGGGTCAGCACAGAGCTCTCGGGGGTCGAGGGGTCAGCACAGAGCACTCGGGGGTCGAGGGGTCAGCACAGAGCTCTCGGGTCAGCACAGAGCACTCGGGTCGAGGGGTCAGCACAGAGCTCTTGGGGGTCGAGGGGTCAGCACAGAGCACTCGGGTCGAGGGGTCAGCACAGAGCACTCGGGTCGAGGGGTCAGCACAGAGCACTCGGGGGTCGAGGGGTCAGCACAGGCTCTTGTGGGTCGAGGGGTCAGCACAGAGCACTCGGGGGTCGAGAGGTCAGCACAGGCTCTTGGGGGTCGAGGGGTCAGCACAGAGCACTCGGGGGTCGAGGGGTCAGCACAGAGCACTCGGGGGTCGAGGGGTCAGCACAGAGCACTCGGGGGTCGAGGGGTCAGCACAGAGCACTCGGGGGTCGAGGGGTCAGCACAGAGCACTTGGGGGTCGAGGGGTCAGCACAGAGCACTCGGGGGTCGAGGGGTCAGCACAGAGCACTCGGGGGTCGAGGGGTCAGCACAGAGCACTCGGGGGTCGAGGGGTCAGCACAGAGCACTCGGGGGTCGAGGGGTCAGCACTGAGCACTCAGGGGTCGAGGGGTCAGCACAGAGCTCTCGGGTCGAGGGGTCAGCACAGAGCACTCGGGTCAAGGGGTCAGCACAGAGCTCTCGGGTCGAGGGGTCAGCACAGAGCACTCGGGTCGAGGGCTCAGCACAGAGCTCTCGGGTCGAGGGGTCAGCACAGAGCACTCGGGTTGAGGGGTCAGCACAGAGCACTCGGGTCGAGGGGTCAGCACAGAGCTCTCGGGTCGAGGGGTCAGCACAGAGCACTCGGGTCGAGGGGTCAGCACAGAGCTCTCGGGTCGAGGGGTCAGCACAGAGCTCTCGGGTCGAGGGGTCAGCACAGAGCACTCGGGTCGAGGGGTCAGCACAGAGCTCTCGGGGGTCGAGGGGTCAGCACAGAGCACTCGGGTCGAGGGGTCAGCACAGAGCTCTCGGGTCGAGGGGTCAGCACAGAGCACTCGGGTCGAGGGGTCAGCACAGAGCACTCGAGGGTCGAGGGGGCAGCACAGAGCTCTCGGGTCGAGGGGTCAGCACAGAGCACTCGGGGGTCGAGGGGTCAGCACAGAGCACTCGGGGGTCGAGGGGTCAGCACAGAGCACTCGGGAGTCGAGGGGTCAGCACAGAGCACTCGGGTCGAGGGGTCAGCACAGAGCTCTCGGGTCGAGGGGTCAGCACAGAGCACTCGGGTCGAGGGGTCAGCACAGAGCTCTCGGGGGTCGAGGGGTCAGCACAGAGCACTCGGGTCGAGGGGTCAGCACAGAGCTCTCGGGTCGAGGGGGCAGCACAGAGCTCTCGGGTCGAGGGGTCAGCACAGAGCACTCGGGGGTCGAGGGGTCAGCACAGAGCACTCGGGGGTCGAGGGGTCAGCACAGAGCACTCGGGAGTCGAGGGGTCAGCACAGCACTCGGGGGTCGAGGGGGCAGCACAGAGCTCTCGGGGGTCGAGGGGTCAGCACAGAGCACTCGGGAGTCGAGGGGTCAGCACAGAGCACTCGGGGGTCGAGGGGTCAGCACAGAGCACTCGGGAGTCGAGGGGTCAGCACAGAGCACTCGGGTCGAGGGGTCAGCACAGAGCTCTCGGGTCGAGGGGTCAGCACAGTGCACTCGGGGGTCGAGGGGTCAGCACAGAGCTCTCGGGGGTCGAGGGGTCAGCACAGAGCACTCGGGTCGAGGGGTCAGCACAGAGCTCTCGGGTCGAGGGGGCAGCACAGAGCTCTCGGGTCGAGGGGTCAGCACAGAGCACTCGGGGGTCGAGGGGTCAGCACAGAGCTTTTGGGGTCGAGGGGTCAGCACAGAGCTCTCGGGGGTCGAGGGGTCAGCACAGAGTCTCGGGTCGAGGGGTCAGCACAGAGCTCTCGGGGGTCGAGGGGTCAGCACAGAGCACTCGGGGGTCGAGGGGTCAGCACAGAGCACTCGGGGGTCGAGGGGTCAGCACAGAGCACTCGGGGGTCGAGGGGTCAGCACAGAGCACTCGGGGGTCGAGGGGTCAGCACAGAGCACTCGGGGGTCGAGGGGTCAGCACAGAGCTCTTGGGGGTCGAGGGGTCAGCACAGAGCACTCGGGGGTCGAGGGGTCAGCACAGAGCACTCGGGGGTCGAGGGGACAGCACAGAGTCTCGGGTCGAGGGGGCAGCACAGAGCTCTCGGGGGTCGAGGGGTCAGCACAGAGCACTCGGGGGTCGAGGGGTCAGCACAGAGCACTCGGGTCGAGGGGGCAGCACAGAGCTCTCGGGGGTCGTGGGGTCAGCACAGAGCTCTCGGGGGTCGAGGGGTCAGCACAGAGCTCTCGGGGGTCGAGGGGTCAGCACAGAGCACTCGGGGGTCGAGGGGTCAGCACATTGGGATCAGACTTTGTTGCATTCTCTGCTCATCAGCAATTCATTCTGTATTCCAGGTGTTCCCATGTGTCCACATTGGAACTGGATAAGTTTCTGGAGGATGTAAAGTAAGTATTTGAATTAATTATGCAGAAATAAACCAGGCTGTTTTTATTGAATATTTGACAATGTGTTTCTGTCTTTGCTAAAATTCCAATTAGAACATAGAACATTACAGCGCAGAACAGGCCCTTCGGCCCACGATGTTGCGCCGACCAGTTACAAAACAATGACCCACTAGCCTAAACCAATCCCTTTTCATCCATAAACCTATCCACAGATCTCTTAAACGCCCCCAAACTAGGTGCATTTACAACTGCAGCTGGCAGGGCATTCCAATCCCTCACCACCCTCTGGGTAAAGAACCTACCCCTGACATCAGTCCTATAACTACCCCCCCTTAATTTAAAGTCGTGCCCCCTCGTGCTAGCTTTCTCCATCCTAGGAAAAAGGCTATCACTATCTACCCTGTCTAAACCTCTAATCATCTTATATGTTTCAATAAGGTCCCCTCTTAGCCGCCTTCTTTCCAGCGAAAACAACCCCAAATCTCTCAGTCTCTCCTCATAGGATCTCCCCTCCATACCAGGCAACATCCTGGTAAACCTCCTCTGCACCCTCTCCAAAGCCTCCACATCCTTCCTGTAATGTGGGGACCAGAACTGCACACAAAACTCCAAGTGCAGCTGCACCAGAGTTGTGTACAGTTGCATCATGACGTTGCGACTCCTAAATTCAATCCCCCTACCAATAAACGCCAAGACACTGTATGCCTTCTTAACAACCTTATCTACTTGATTCCCAACTTTCAGGGATCTATGTACACATACACCTAGATCCCTCTGCTCCTCCACACTATTCAAAGTCCTCCCGTTAGCCCTATACTCAACACATCTGTTATTCCTACCGAAATGAATTACCTCACACTTCTCCACATTAAACTCCATCCGCCACCTCGCAGCCCAGCTCTGCAACCTTTCTAAGTCACCCTGCAAACTATGACACTCTTCCTCACAATCTACAACACCTCCGACTTTGGTGTCATCAACAAACTTACTAATCCACCCAACTATACCCTCATCCAGATCATTAATAAAAATTACAAACAGCAGTGGCCCCAAAACAGATCCCTGAGGCACACCACTCGTAACCGAACTCCATGACGAATATTTACCATCAACCACCACCCTCTGTCTCCTATCTGCTAGCCAATTCCTGATCCAATTACCTAGATCACCCCCAATCCCATACATCTGCATTTTCTGCAGAAGCCTACCATGGTGAACCTTATCAAACGCCTTACTAAAATCCTTATACACCACATCAACTGCCTTACCCCTATCCACCTCTTTGGTCACTTTCTCAATGAACTCGATAAGGTTAGTAAGGCACGACCTACCCGCCACAAAACCATGCTGACTGTCTCTAATCAATTCATTACTCTCCAAATAACTATAAATCCTGTCTCTAATAATCCTTTCCAAAACCTTACCCACCACAGAAGTAAGACTCACCGGTCTATAATTCCCAGGGAAGTCTCTTCTCCCCTTCTTAAACAATGGGACAACATTTGCTGTCCTCCAATCTTCCGGTACTATACCAGAGACTAACGACGACCTGAAGATCAGAGCCAGAGGCTTCGCAATCACCTCTCTTGCCTCCCAAAGAATCCTAGGGTAAATCCCATCCGGACCAGGGGACTTATCTATTTTCAAACCCTCTAAAATATCCAGCACATCCCCCGTATCAACTGCAATACTATCTATTTTACACCCCTGCACCCCAGTGTCCTCCTCAGCTACATTCATGCCCCCTTGCGTGAACACCGAAGAGAAATATTGGTTCAACGCCTCTCCAATCTCCTCCGGTTCCACACACAACTTCCCTCTACTGTCTGTAACTGGCCCTAATCTTGCCCTAACCAACCTTCTGTTCTTACCATACCTGTAAAACGCCTTAGGGTTCTCCTTAATCCTATCAGCCAAAGTCATCTCATGTCCTCTTTTAGCCCTTCTTAACTCCCTCTTCAACTCCCTCCTCGCCAATCTAAAACTTTCTAATGCACTACCTGAGCCCTCAAGCCTCATCCGAACATAAGCCTCCTTTTTCTTCCTAACCAACGAATCAACTTTTTTAGTGCACCATGGTTCCCTGGGCCTACAAAATCCTCCTTGCCTGATAGGGATATACCTATCACAGACCCGCAATAGCTGCTCCTTGAAAAATCTCTACATCTCGGATGTTCCCAGTCCCTGTAATCTCCTAGTCCAACCAATGCTTCCTAATTCATAAGAACATAAGAAATAGGAGCAGGAGTAGGCCATCTGGCCCTTCGAGCCTGCCCCGCCATTCAATAAGATCATGGCTGATCTGTCGTGACTCAGCTCCACCTTCCTGCCCTCTCCCCATAACCCTTAATCCCTTCTCTTATCAAAAACCCATCAACCCGCGTCTTAAAAATATTTAGCGAGGCAGCCTCCACCACTTCAACGGGCAGAGAATTCCAGAGATTCACCACCCTTTGAGTGAAGAAGTTCCTCCTCAACTCTGTTCTAAACCGCCCCTCCCCTTTATCTTGAGGCTGTGCCCCCTAGTCCTACTGTCTTTTTTGAGCGGGAAGAGTCTCTCCACCTCTATCCTATCCATCCCATTCATCATCTTATACGTCTCAATGAGATCTCCCCTCATTCTTCTAAACTCTAACGAGTACAAGCCTAGTTTATTCAGCCTCTCCTCATAGCTCAATCCCCTCTACTCCGGTATCAGCCGAGTAAACCTCCTCTGCACTCCCTCCAGGGCCAAAATATCCTTGCGCAGGTGCGGCGCCCAAAACTGCACACAGTACTCCAGCTGCGGCCTCACCAATGCCCTATACAGCTGCAGCAAGACCTCCCTACTTTTATATTCAATCCCCCTCGCTATGAAGGCCAGCATCCCATTCGCCTTCCTGACCACCTGCTGCACCTGCAGACTGGGTTTTTGCGACTCATGCACAAGGACCCCGAGGTCCCTCTGCACCGTCGCCTGCTGCAGTTTTTCGCCCCGTAAGTAATAGTCCTTCCTACCTTTCCTCCTACCAAAGTGGACCACCTCACACTTGCCAACATTAAATTCCATTTGCCATTTCCTGGCCCATTCGCCCAGCCTATCTAGATCCTTCTGCAGACTCTCCACACCCTCCGCACAATTTGCCTTTCCCCCAATCTTGGTGTCATCAGCAAATTTCGACACCCTGCACTCGGTTCCCTCCTCCAGATCATCTATATAAATGGTAAATAGCTGAGGCCCCAGAACCGACCCCTGGGGCACTCCACTAGTCACCAACCGCCAATCCGAATAGCATCCATTGACCCCCACTCTCTGCCTCCTATTTGACAACCAATCCTCTATCCACGCTAACACCCTACCCCCAACTCCATGTCCCTCGACCTTCTGCAATAACCTCTTGTGAGGTACCTTGTCAAACGCCTTCTGAAAATCCAGAAAGACCACATCCACCGGCTCTCCTCTATCCACTGCCGTTCTCTCCTAATAGCCTCATAATTACCCTTCCCCCAGCTGAAACTACTGACCCGAGGTAATTGATAACCTCAGCATCATAATATTTAAATAGAGAAAGATTTCAGGATTCTGAGCTACAGAGGGATCTGGGTGTCCTGGTTCTTGAATCAGGAAAAGTTAGCCTGCAGTTACAGCAAATAATTAAAAAGGCAAGTGAAATTTTGTCATTTAGAAACATAGAAACATTGAAAAACTACAGCACAATACAGGCCCTTCAGCCCACAAAGTTGTGCCGAACATGTCCCTACCTTAGGGATTACTAGGCTTACCGATAACCCTCTATCTTACTGAGTTCCATGTACTTATCTAAAAGTTTCTTAAAGGACCTTATTGAATCCACCTCCACCACCAACGGCAGCCGATTCCATTCACCCACCACCCTCTGAGTGAAAAACCTACCCCTGACATCTCCTCTGTACCTGGTCCCCAGCACCTTAAACCTGTGTCCTCTTGTGGCAGCTATTTCAGCCCTGGGAAAAAGCCTCTGACTATCCACTTGATCAATACCTTTTCTCATCTTATACATCTCTATTGGGTCACCCCTCATAGTTCGTCTCTCCAAGGAGAAAAGGCCGAGCTCCCGTGACCAATCCTCGTAAGACATGCTCCCCAATCCAGGCAACATCCTTGTAAATCTCCTGTGCACCCTTTCTATGGCTTCCACATCCTTCCTGTAATGAGGCAACCAGAACTACGCACAGTACTCCAAGTGAGGTCTGACAAGGGTCCTATACAGCTGCAGCATTACCTCCCGACTCCTAAACTCAATCTCTCAATTGATGAAGGCCAGTACAACATACGCCTTCTTAACCACATCCCCTTTCTGCGAAGCTGTTTTGAGCGTCCTATAGACTCAGACCCCAAGATCCTTCTGATCTTCCACACTGCCAACAGTCCTACCATTAATGTTATATTCTGCCATCCCATTTGACCTGCCAAAATGAACCACTTCACACTTATCTGGGTTGAAGCCCATCTGCCACTTCTCCGCCCAGTCTTGCAACCTATCAACGTCTGGCTGCAACTTCTGACATCCCTCCACACTATCCACAACACCTACAACCTTTGTGTCATCAGCAAACTTACCAACCCATCTCTTCACTTCCTCATCCAGGTCATTTATAAAAATCACAAAGAGTAAGGGTCCCAGAACAGATCCCTGGGGCACTCCACTGGTGACCGACCTCCATGCAGAATATGACCCATCTATAACCACTCGTTGCCTTCTGTGGACAAGCCAGTTCTGAATCCACAAAGTAATGGCCCCTTGGATCCCATGCCCTCTCACTTTCTCAATAAACCTTGCATGGGGCACCTTATCAAATGCCTTGCTGAAGTCCATATATACTACATCTACTATTCTTCCTTCATCAATGTGTTTAGTCACATCTTCAAAGAAATCAACCAGGCTCATAAGGCATGATCTGCCTTTCACAAAGCCATGCTGACTATTCTTAATCATATTATACCTCTCCAAATGTTCATAATTCCTGTCTCTCAGTATTTTCTCCATCAACTTACCGACCACTGAGGTTAGACTCACTGGTCTCTAATTTCCAGGGCTTTATCTACTCCCTTTCTTGAATAAAGGAACAACATCCCCAATCCTCCAGAACCACTCCCGTTCCCACCGATGATGCAAAGATCTTCGTCAGGGGCTCAGCAATCTCTTCCCTCGCCTCCAGTAGCCTGGGGTATATCCCATCTGGTCCCGGTGACTTATCTAACTTGATGCTTTTCAAAAGCTCCAACACATCCTCTTTCTTAACATCTACATGCTCAAGCTTTTCAGTCGCTGCAGGTCTGCACTACAACCATCAAGATCCTTTTCCACTGTGAATACTGAAGCATTCATTAAGTACCTCTGCTGTTTCTTCCAGTTCCATACAAACTTTCACACCGTCACACTTGATGGGTCCTATTCTTTCACATCTTATCCTCTTGCTGTTCACATACTTGTAGAAAGCCTTGGGGTTTTCCTCCATTGTACCTGCCAACGCCTTCTCATGATCCCTTCTGGCTCTCCTAATTTCCTTCTTAAGTTCCTTCCTACTAGCCGTATATTCTTCTAGATCTCTAGCATTCCCTAGCTCCCTGAACCTTTTGTAAGCTTTTCTTTTCTTCTTGACTAAATTCATTACAGCTTTTGTGCACCACGGTTCCTGTAACCTACCATGACTTCCCTGTCTCATTGGAACGTTGCTATGTAAAACTTCAGACAAATATTCCCTGAAAATTTGCCACATTTCTTCCATACATTTCCCTGAGAAAACCTCTTTCCAATTTTTGTCTCTAATTTCCTGTCTGATAGCCTCATAATTCCCCTTACTCCAATTAAACACTTTCCTAGCTTGCCTGATCCTATCTCTCTCCAATGCCAATGTAAAGAAGATAGAGTTATGATCATTATCCCCAAAATCTCTCCTACTGAGATCAGACACCTGCCCAGGGTCATTTACCAATACCAGATCGAGTACAGCCTCTCCTCTTGTATGGTTATTCACATACTGTGTCAGGGAACCCTCCTGAACACACCTAACAAATTCCTCCCCATCTAAACCCCTTGCCTTAGGGATATTCCAATCAATATTTGGGAAATTCAAGTCTCCCATCATGACAACTCTGTTGTTATTACATCTCTCCAGGATCTGTTTCCGTATCTGCTCCTCAACCTCCCTGTTACTATTGGGTGGCCTATAGAAAACACCCAGTAAAGTTAATGACCCCTTCCTGTTCCGAACCTCCACCCACAGAGACTCCATAGACAATCCCTCCATGGTGTCCACTTTTTTACAGCCATGACACTATCTCTGATCAACTGTCCCACTCCCCCATCTCTTTTTCCTCCCTCCTCCTTCTGAAACATCTGAAACCCAGCCCTTGAAGTATCCAGCCCTGTCCCTGAGTCATCCAAGTCTCTGTATTGGCCACCACATCCAAGGAGTGATCCACGATCATAGAACATTACAGCACAAACAGGCCCTTCAGCCCTCGAGTTGCGCCGATCACATCAACCCCACCAATCTATAGACCTATCTATAACCCCCAATCCCATTAAACCCCATATACTCATCCAGAAGTCTTTTAAAAGACCCCAGCGAGTTTGCCTCCACCACCGACGACGGCAGCCGATTCCATTCACTCACCACCCTCTGAGTGAAAAACTTACCCCTAACATCACCTCTGTACTTCCCTCCCCGCACCTTAAATCTGTGTCCTCTCGTAGCGACCATTTCAACCCGGGGAAATAGCTTCTGAGAGTCCACCCTATCTATTCCTCTCAACATTTTATAAACTTCTATCAGGTCGCCTCTCAACTTTCGCCTCTCCAGGGAAAAGAGTCCCAGCTCCCTCAACCTATCTTCATAAGGCGTGCCTCCCAGTCCAGGCAACATCCTTGTAAATCTCCTCTGCACCCTTTCAATAGCTTCTACGTCTTTCCTATAGTGAGGCGACCAGAACTGCGCACAGTCCTCCAAATGAGGCCTAACGAGGGTCCTGTAAAGTTGCAGCATTACCTCCCGACTCCTAAACTCAATCCCTCGATTAATGAAGGCCAGTACACCATACGCCTTCTTGACCACCTCCTCCACCTGCGAGGCCGATTTAAGAGTCCTGTGAACCCGGACCCCGAGATCCTTCTGCTCTTCAACGCTACTAAGACCCCTGCCCTTAATAGTGTACTCGTTCATCCCGTTGGTTCTGCCGAAATGGACGACTACACATTTATCCGCGTTGAAGTCCATCTGCCACTTCTCCGCCCATTCCTGCATCCTATCTATGTCCTGCTGCAACTTTTGACATCCTTCCAGACCATCCACAACACCGCCGACCTTCGTGTCATCAGCGAACTTGCTAACCCATCCCTCCACTTCCTCATCCAGGTCATTTATGAAAATGACAAACAGCAAGGGTCCCAGAACAGATCCCTGGGGCACCCCACTGGTGACTGACCTCCATTCCGAAAAAAAAAGCTCATCGAAGCTCATCTACTTTGTTCACCATACTCCTTGCGTTAAAACAGACACACCTCAAACCTTCGGCCTGAGCACTCCCCTTCTCCATCACCTGCCTTTCCTCCCTCTCACACTGTCGACAAGCTCTCTCTATTTGTGAGCTGACCTCCTCTCCCAGTCTCTTCACTTTGATTCCCACATCCCCAATCGTTCTAGTTTAAACTCTCCCCAGTAGCCAATTTATTGCAAAGGGAATGGAATAAAGAAGGAACATACAAAATAGGAGCAGGACTAGGACATTTGGCTCCTTGAACTTGGTCCACTATTTGATAAGACCATGGATAAGAACATAAGAAATAGGAGCAGGAGTAGGCCATCTAGCCCTTCGAGCCTGCCCCGCCATTCAATAAGATCATGGCTGATCTGAAGTGGATCAGTTCCACTTTCCCGCTTTCTCCCCATAACCCTTAATTCCCTTGCCTACCAAAAACCAATCTACCCGTGTCTGAAATATATTTAGCGAGGTAGCCTCCACCACATCAATGATTGGTTTGTTTCAAGTTCTACATTCCCATCTACCCCCAACTACCTTTGATTTTCTTGCCTAACAAGAATCTATCGCTGCCTTAAAAATATTCAATAATTCTGCCCCTAGTGCTTTCTGAAGCAGAGAGTTCCAAAGTCTCTCAACTCTGAGAGAAACAAATTCTTCTGCCTGCCCTCAATCAGGGCATTGAGGGTAAGAGTTGGGAAATCATAATGTAGCTACGTAAGAACATAAGAACTAGCAGCAGGAGTAGGCCATCTGGCCCCTCGAGCCTGCCCCACCATTCAATAAGATCATGGCTGATCTTTTTGTGGACTCAGCTCCACTTACCCACCTGCTCACCATAATCCTTAATTCCTTTACTGTTCAAAAATTTATCTATCCTTGCCTTAAAAACATTCAATGAGGGAGCCTCAACTGCTTCACTGGGCAGGGAATTCCATAGATTCACAACCCTTTGTGTGAAGAAGTTCCACCTGAACTCAGTCCTAAATCTGCTCCCCCTTATTTTGTGACTATGCCCCCTAGTTCTAGTTTCACCCAGCAGTGGAAACAACTTCCCTGCTTCTATCTTATCCATTCCCTTCATAATCTTATATGTTTCTATAAGATCTCCCCTCATTCTTCTGAATTCCAATGAGTATAGCCCCAGTCTACTCAGTCTCTCCTCATCAGCCAACCCTCTCAACTCCAGAATCAACCTAGTGAATCTCCTCTGCACCCCCTCCAGTGCCAGTATATCCTTTCTCAAGTAAGGCGACCAAAACTGTACACAGTACTCCAGGTGTGGCCTCACCAGCACCTTATACAGCTGCAACATAACCTCGCTGTTTTTAAACTCCATCCCTCTAGCAATGAAGGACAAAATTCCATTTGCCTTTTTAATTACCTGCTGCATCTGCAAACCAACTCCTTGAGATTCCTGCACAAGGACACCCAGGTCCCTCTGCACAGCAGCATGCTGCAATTTTTTACCATTTAAATAATAGCCCATTTTGCTGTTATTCTGACCAAAATGGATGACCTCACATTTACCAACATTGTACTCCATCTGCCAGACCCTCGCCCACTCTCTTAGACTATCTATATCCCTTTGTAGACTTTCAGTGTCCTCTGCACACTTTGCTCATCTGTGAATTTTGACACACTACACTTGGTTCCAACTCCGAATCATCTGTGTAAATCGTAAACAATTGCGGTCCCAACACTGATCCCTGAGGCACACCACTAGTCACTGATCACAACCAGAAAAACACCCATTTGCCCCCATGCTTTGCTTTCTGTTAGTTAACCAATCCTCTATCCATGCTAATACATTACCCGTAACATTATGCACCTTTTTCTTATGCAGCAGTCTTTGGTGTGGCACCTCGTCAAATGCCTTCTGGAAATCCAAATACACCACATCCACAGGTTCCCCATTCTCCACTGCACGTGTAATGTTCTCAAAGAATTCCACTAAATTAGTCAAATATGACCTGCCCTTCATGAACCCATGCTGCGTCTTACCAATGGGACAATTTATATCCAGTTGTCTCACTATTTAGAACATAAAATCTAAAAAACACTACAGTACAAACAGGCCTTTCAGCCCATAAGTTGCGCCAAACATATTCCTACCTACCAGGCTTACCTATAAGTTAGCACCCAGGTTGATAAAGTTGTTAAGAAGGCGTATGGTGTGTTAGCTTTTATTGGTAGAGGGATTGAATTTCGGAGCCGTGAGGTCATGTTACAACTGTACAAAACTTGGACATCCCTCCTATATTTCCCACCATGAACCTTATAGTTATGTCCCCTAGTAACAGCTACATCCACCCGAGGAAACAGTGTCTGAACACCCACTCTATCTATCCCCCTCATCATCTTATAAACCTCTATTAAGTCACCTCTCATCCTCCTCTGCTCTAAAGAGAAAAGCCCCAGCTCCCTCAACCTTTCCCCATAAGACCTACCCTCCAAACCAGGCAGCATCCTGGTAAATCTCCTCTGCACTCTCTCCAATGCTTCCACATCCTTCTTATAGTGAGGTGACCAGAACTGCACACAATATTCCAAATGTGGTCTCACCAAGGTCCGGTATAATTGCAGCATAACCCCACGGCTCTTAAACTCAATTCCCCTGTTAATAAACACTAACACACTATAAGCCTTCTTCACAGCTCTATCCACTTGAGCGGCATTCTTCAGAGATCTGTGGATATGAACCCCAAGATCTCTCTGTTCCTCCACATTCCTCAGAACCCTGCCGTTGACCCTGTAATCCGCATTCAAGTTTGTCCTACCAAAATGAATCACCTCACACATAACAGGGTTAAACTTCATCTGCCACTTTTCTGCCCAGCTCTGCATCCTATCAATGTCTCTTTGCAGCCTACAAGAGCCCTCTACCTCATCCACTACTCCACCAATCTTGGTGTCATCAGCAAATTTACTAACCCACCCTTCAGCCCCCTCTTCCAAGTCATTGATAAAAATCACAAATAGTAGAGGACCCAGCACTGATCCCTGTGATACACCGCTGGTAACTGGCCTCCAGTCTGAAAATTTTCCCTCCACCACCACACTCTGTCTTCTATGATACAGCCAGTTACTTATCCAATTGGCCAAATTTCCCTCTATCCCACACGTCCTTACTTTCTTCATGAGCCTACCATGGGGAACCTTATCAAACACCTTACTAAAATCCATGCATACAACATCAACAGCTCTACCTTCATCCACACACTTAGTTACCTCCTCAAAGAATTCAGTCAAATTTGTGAGGCAGGACTTACCCCTCACTAAACTGTGCTGACTGTCCCGGATTAAACTGAATCTTTCCAAATGGTCATAAATCCTGTCCCTCAGGACCCTTTCCATTAACTTACTGACCACCAAAATAGAACATAGAACATAGAACATTACAGCACAAACAGGCCCTTCGGTCCTCGAGTTGCGCCGATCGCATCAACCCCACCAATCTATAGACCTATCTATAACCCCCAATCCCATTAAACCCCATATACTCATCCAGAAGTCTTTTAAAAGACCCCAGCGAGTTCGCCTCCACCACCGACGACGGCAGCCGATTCCAATCACTCACCACCCTCTGAGTGAAAAACTTACCCCTAACATCACCTCTGTACCTCCCTCCCCGCACCTTAAATCTGTGTCCCCTCGTAGCGACCATTTCAACCCGGGGAAATAGCCTCTGAGAGTCCACCCTATCTATTCCTCTCAACATTTTATAAACTTCTATCAGGTCGCCTCTCAACCTTCGCCTCTCCAGGGAAAAGAGTCCCAGCTCCCTCAACCTATCTTCATAAGGCATGCCTCCCAGTCCAGGCAACATCCTTGTAAATCTCCTCTGCACCCTTTCAATAGCTTCTACGTCTTTCCTATAGTGAGGCGACCAGAACTGCGCACAGTACTCCAAATGAGGCCTGACAAGGGTCCTGTAAAGTTGCAGCATTACCTCCCGACTCCTAAACTCAATCCCTCGATTAATGAAGGCCAGTACACCATACGCCTTCTTGACCACCTCCTCCACCTGCGAGGCCGATTTAAGAGTCCTGTGAACCCGGACCCCGAGATCCTTCTGCTCTTCAACGCTACTAAGACCCCTGCCCTTAATAGTGTACTCGTTCATCCCGTTGGTTCTGCCGAAATGGACTACTACACATTTATCCGCGTTGAAGTCCATCTGCCACTTCTCCGCCCATTCCTGCATCCTATCTATGTCCTGCTGCAACTTTTGACATCCTTCCAGACCATCCACAACACCGCCGACCTTCGTGTCATCAGCGAACTTGCTAACCCATCCCTCCACTTCCTCATCCAGGTCATTTATGAAAATGACAAACAACAAGGGTCCCAGAACAGATCCCTGGGGCACTCCACTGGTGACTGACCTCCATTCCGAAAAAGACCCATCCACAACCACTCTCTGCCTTCTGCAGGCAAGCCAGTTCTGGATCCACAAGGCCAAAGGCCCTTGGATCCCATGCCCTCTCACCTTCTCAAGAAGTCTTGCATGGGGGACCTTATCAAAAGCCTTGCTGAAGTCTATGTACACTACGTCCACGGCACTTCCTTCGTCAATGTGTTCAGTCACATTATCGAAGAACTCAACTAGGCTCGTAAGGCACGACCTGCCCTTGACAAATCCATGCTGACTATTCCTGATCATGTCAAACCTCTCCAAATGGTCGTAAATCTTGTCCCTCAGAAGCCTCTCCATCAGCTTACCAACCACTGAGGTCAGACTCACCGGGCGGTAATTTCCCGGGCTATCTCTGTTCCCTTTCTTGAAAATAGGGACTACATCCGCAATCCTCCAATCTTCCGGAACCTCTCCCGTCTCCATTGACGACGCAAAGATCATCGCCAAGGGCTCTGCAATCACTTCCCTGGCCTCCCACAGTATCCTGGGGTACATCCCATCTGGTCCCGGCGACTTATCTACCTTGATAGAATTCAAAAGTTCTAACACATCCTCCTCCTTAATGTCCACGTACTCAATCTTTTCCACCTGCTGCAAGTCCATAGCAAGATCTCCCAAATCAGCTTCCACTGTGAATACTGATGCAAAGTACTCATTAAGCACCTCCGCCATTTCTTCTGGTTCTACACAGACCTTTCCCCCTTCATCTTTTATAGGTCCTATCCTTTCCCTTCTCACCCTTTTACCTTTCACATACTTATAGAAGGCCTTGGGATTTTCTTTAATCTTACCCGCCAAGGTCTTCTCATGACCCCTTCTGGCTCTCCTAATTTCCCTTTTAACCTCCTTTCTACAGTCCTTATATTCTTCAAGATCCTTAACCTCTCCTAGTTCCCTGAACCTTTTGTATACCTTCCTTTTCCTCCTGACTAGGTTCAACACAGCAAAATAAGACTAACCGGCCTATAATTAAGAACATAAGAACATAAGAACATAAGAAATAGGAGCAGGAGTAGGCCATCTGGCCCTTCGAGCCTGCCCCGCCATTCAATAAGATCATGGCTGATCTGTCGTGACTCAGCTCCACCTTCCCGCCCTCTCCCCATAACCCTTAATCCCTTCTCTTATCAAAAACCCATCAACCCGTTTCTTAAAAATATTTAGCGAGGCAGCCTCCACCACTTCAACGGGCAGAGAATTCCAGAGATTCACCACCCTTTGAGTGAAGAAGTTCCTCCTCAACTCTGTTCTAAACCGCCCCCCCTTTATCTTGAGGCTGTGCCCCCTAGTCCTACTGTCTTTTTTGAGCGGGAACAGTCTCTCCACCTCTATCCTATCCATCCCATTCATCATCTTATACGTCTCAATGAGATCTCCCCTCATTCTTCTAAACTCTAACGAGTACAAGCCTAGTTTATTCAGCCTCTCCTCATAGCTCAATCCCCTCAACTCCGGTATCAGCCGAGTAAACCTCCTCTGCACTCCCTCCAGGGCCAAAACATCCTTGCGCAGGTGCGGCGCCCAAAACTGCACACAGTACTCCAGCTGCGGCCTCACCAATGCCCTATACAGCTGCAGCAAGACCTCCCTACTTTTATATTCAATCCCCTTCGCTATGAAGGCCAGCATCCCATTCGCCTTCCTGACCACCTGCTGCACCTGCAAGCTGGGTTTTTGCGACTCATGCACAAGGACCCCGAGGTCCCTCTGCACCGTCGCCTGCTGCAGTTTTTCGCCCCGTAAGTAATAGTCCTTCCTACCATTCCTCCTACCAAAGTGGACCACCTCACACTTGCCAACATTAAATTCCATTTGCCATTTCCTGGCCCATTCGCCCAGCCTATCTAGATCCTTCTGCAGACTCTCCACACCCTCCGCACAATTTGCCTTTCCCCCAATCTTGGTGTCATCAGCAAATTTCGACACCCTGCACTCGGTTCCCTCCTCCAGATCATCTATATAAATGGTAAATAGCTGAGGCCCCAGCACCGACCCCTGGGGCACCCCACTAATCACCAACCGCCAATCCGAATAGCATCCATTGACCCCCACTCTCTGCCTCCTATTTGACAACCAATCCTCTATCCACGCTAACACCGTACCCCCAACTCCATGTCCCCTGACCTTCTGCAATAACCTCTTGTGAGGTACCTTGTCAAACGCCTTCTGAAAATCCAGAAAGACCACATCCACCGGCTCTCCTCCATCCACTGCCCTAGACACATCCTCATAGAACTCCAGTAAATTTGTCAGACACGACTTCCCTTTAATGAAACCGTGTTGCGTCCGCCCTATCAAGCAATTCCCCTCAAGATGCCTCGCTATTTCCTCCTTAATGACGGTTTCTAACATTTTACCTACCACAGACGTTAAACTAACCAGCCTATAATTCCCCGCCTTTTGCCTGCCACCCTTCTTAAACAACAGCGTAACATTAGCCGTTTTCCAATCTTCCGGCACTTCCCCGGAATCCAGCGACGTCTGGAAAATAACCACCAAGGCATCCACTATCACCTCCGCCATTTCTTTCAGAACCCTCGGATGCATTCCATTCGGTCCTGGGGACTTGTCCACAATCAGCCCCTCCAGTCTGTCGAGCACCACCTCTCTAGTAACAGTAATGTCATTAAGACCCTCCATTCCTACCACCTTTCCATCGCTAACACCCGGCAAATTATTCACGTCCTCCTCCGTGAAGACAGAAACAAAGAAGTTATTCAAGACCTTAGCCATATCCCTATCCCCTACCACTAGCTCCCCTTTCTCATCCTCTAAAGGACCAACGTTTATCCTAGCCAGCCTCTTCCTTTTTATATATTTATAAAAACTCTTGCTATCCTTTTTTATATTAAGTGCTAGCCCAGCCTCATAGCTTCTCCTACCCTCCTTTATCAATTTCTTTGTCAATCTTTGTTGACATTTAAACCTTTCCCAATCCTCTTCTCGCCCACTGCTCTTAGCTACTCTAAACTCCTCCGCTTTTAATTTAACACTTTCCTTCACCTCCTTCGTTATCCACGGCTTATTACCTCTCCTCCTACTGTCCTTTTTAACCATCGGAATAAATTTCTGCTGAGCACCAAGAAAGATCTCCTTAAAGATCCTCCACTGCTCCTCAGCAGACCTACCTTCCAACGCGTTCCCCCAGTCCACATTCGCCAATTCTTCTCTCATCCTACCATACTCCCCTCTATTCAAACAAAGGACGCGTGTCTGGGAACCCACTTTCTCCTCCTCCATCTGCACCAGAAACTCCACCATACAATGATCACTCTCTCCAAGAGGATCCTTCACCGCAAGGTCCCTAATTCTACCCGCCTCATTACATAGCACCAGATCCAAGATAGCTCGCTCCCTCGTCGGCTCCAACACACACTGTTCAAGGAAATTATCCCGGCAGCATTCCAAGAACTCCTCCTCGAGCCCACCTCGTCCAACATGGGTCGACCAATCAATATGCAGATTGAAATCTCCCATAACTACTGCCGTCCCATTCCTGCACGCTGCACTTATTTGCGCGTTAACAGCCCGCCCCACCTCCAGATCATTATTCGGGGGCCTATAGACGACACCCACTAGCGTCTTCCTCCCTTTTCTGTTCCTAATCTCCACCCACAACGATTCCACTTTCTGCTCCTTGGCTCCGATATCATCCCTTGCTACCACCTTGATACTATCCTTAATCAGCAGAGCTACTCCACCCCCTCTTTCCTCCTGCCTGTCCTTCCTGAACACTTGATAACCCTGTACATTCATCTCCCAGTCCCTGTCACCTTGCAGCCACGTCTCTGTAATGGCCACCAGATCGTATCCATTTGTGTCGATCTGCGCCATCAGCTCATCCACTTTATTCCGAATGCTTCGTGCATTCAGATAAAGCGCTTTCATCCCAGCCTTCACCTGGACCCTACTTGCCGTAACGCCACCAATTGGGACATCCTTTGCCTCTTCCCTTACCTGTACCCTATCCTTAACTTTAGACCTCATAGCGTCACCTACCCTCGCACCCTCCCCCCCCCTAATTAGTTTAAAGCCTTGTCTACAGTCCTCTTTACTCGATTCGCCAGCACTCTGGTCCCAGCACAGTTCAGATTATATATCCTATGGAAGAATAAGTCAAAAAAAGGGAGGATTTGAGTGAGACAACCTCTCAATGTTTAAAACAAAGAACAAAGAAGAACAAAAAACAGCACGGGAAACAGGCCCTTCGGCCCAAAGGTACTTGGATATGCACTTGTTCGGCCAAGAGCTGGAGAATGGCTTTATAGTCCTTGCTGGCCAGCCACCAAATCTGATGGGCCAAATAGCCTCCTCCTGCAGGGTACAATGATTTCTTATCATTCACTCCAGCAGTCAGCTCCTTCTCTGTACCTCTCTCTGTTCACTTTTAGGAATGGAATCTATCCTTTAATGAACTTCTCCTCCAATCGCCCGCTTCATTTGTTCTGGGCTCATCCCCATCTCCCTGAAGCCACAGAGTTTGTGAAATCTCCTATTGCTGAGGCTCATGGACAGGAGACTAGGAAGGTGAGTTTGTATATGGCTGTGCTCCGTGTCACAGTGCTGGGAGAGTGTGTGTGGAGAGACCTTTGTACACAAATATTGATCTTAGATTGTGTAACAAATTGGAGCACAGGGGCTCTGGGGAGAGAGACCCCCATCAACCTGAGGCTGCAGGTATGGTAGGCAGAGACCCAATTCTCTCCCTGGTCTCCGCTCCCTCCCCTCCATGCTGCTTCTGACTCTTCAGCCTGAGATCTGCAGCAACTGGTGGAGTGAATCAGAGTGTGAGGGAGAGTGGGGGAAGGTGATGACTGAGTGAATGGGATAGAAAAGAACAAATAAACAAAAGAAAATTCCAGCGCAGGTACAGACAGGCCCTTCAGCCCCTCCAAGCCTGCACTGACCATGCTGCCCCCGACTGAACTAAAACCCCCTACCCTTCCAGGGACCATATCCCTCTATTCCCATCCTGTTCATGTACTTGTCAAGATGCCCCTTAAAACTCACGACCGTATCCGCTTCCACTCCCTCCCCCAGGCAGTGAGTTCCAGGCACCCACCCCCCTCTGTGTAAAAAATCTGCCTCGTACATCTCCTTTAAACCTTACCCCTCACACCTTAAACCTGTGCTCCCAGTAATTGACTCTTCCACCCTGGGAAAAAGCTTCTGACTATCCACTCTGTCCATACCCCTCATAATCTTGTAGACTTCTATCAGGTCTCCCCTCATCCTCCATCGTTCCAGTGAGAACAAACCAAGTTTCTCCAACCTCTCCTCATAGTTAATGCCCCCCATACCAGGCAACATCCTGGTAAATCTTTTCTGTACCCTCTCCAAAACCTCCACATCCTTCTGGTAGTGTGGTGACCAGAATTGAACACTATATTCCAAGTGCGGCCTATAAAGCTGCAACATGACTTGCCAATTTTTAAACTCAATGCCCCGGCCGATGAAGGCAAGCATGCCGTATGCCTTCTTGACTACCTTCTCCACCTGCATTGCCACTTTCAGTGACCTGTATACCTGTACACCCAGATCCCTCTGCCCATCAATACTCTTAAGTGTTCTGCCATTGACTGTATATTTCCTATCTATGTTAGATGGTGAGACGGGATTGGAGCAAGTGTGTCACTGTGTTGAATATTTTGGGCTGAAATCTCTCTCCCTCACAGATCATTGAGATGCAGTGCCAACTGGAGTTACACGAGGACAACACAAGATGGCATGTAAGTACCAGCCTGATTAGAGTGAGTATGAGAGAGTCAGAGAGAGACACAGGAAGTGTAAGCATGTGAATTAGAGAATATCATGGGATGAGAGGAAGTTTATGACTCTGAAAGAGGCCACTCTGCCCATTTTGTCTGTGCTGATTGGATATCCGAGCCATCCAGGCTAATCCCACTTCCAGCACTTGCTCCATTTCCCTGTCAGTTACAGTGTGTCAGGTGCCTTTCCAAACACTTTTTCCTACTCATTCAGACACTGAATGGGGGACTTTAACTTTACTCATGTTGATTGGAATTGCTATAGCTCTGGCTCATTAGAGGGGTCAGTTTTTGTTCAAAGTGTGCAGGAAGGTTTTTTGAGTCAGTATGTAGATAGGCCGACTAGAGGTGAGGCTATATTGGATTTGGTGCTGGGAAATGAGCCAGACCAGGTGCTAGACTTGGAAGTTGGTGTGCATTTTGGGGATAGTGACCACAATTCGATTACGTTTACCTTAGTGATAGAACATAGAACATTACAGCGCAGAACAGGCCCTTCGGCCCACGATGTTGCGCCGACCAGTTACAAAACAATGACCCACTAGACTAAACCAATCCCTTTTCATCCATAAACCTATCCACAGATCTCTTAAACGCCCCCAAACTAGACGCATTTACAACTGCAGCTGGCAGGGCATTCCAGTCCCTCACCACCCTCTGGGTAAAGAACCTACCCCTGACATCTGTCCTATAACTACCCCCCCTTAATTTAAAATCGTGCCCCCTCGTGCTAGCTTTCTCCATCCTAGGAAAAAGGCTATCACTATCTACCCTGTCTAAACCTCTAATCATCTTATATGTTTCAATGAGATCCCCTCTTAGCCGCCTTCTTTCCAGCGAAAACAACCCCAAATCTCTCAATCTCTCCTCATAGGATCTCCCCTCCATACCAGGCAAGGTATGGAAAGGGATAGACATGAACCTCGGGTCAGTAGTTTTAGCTGGGGGAAGGGTAATTATGAGGCTATTAGGAGAGAATTAGGAAGCATTGGTTGGACTAGGAGATTACAGGGACTGGGAACATCCGAGATGTGGAGATTTTTCAAGGAGCAGCTATTGCGGGTCTGTGATAGGTATATCCCTGTCAGGCAAGGAGGATTTGGTAGGCCCAGGGAACCGTGGTGCACTAAAAAAGTTGATTCGTTGGTTAGGAAGAAAAAGGAGGCTTATGTTCGGATGAGGCTTGAGGGCTCAGGTAGTGCATTAGAAAGTTTTAGATTGGCTAGGAGGGAGTTGAAGAGGGAGTTAAGAAGAGCTAAAAGAGGACATGAGATGACTTTGGCTGATAGGATTAAGGAGAACCCTAAGGCGTTTTACAGGTATGTCAAGAACAGAAGGTTGGTTAGGGCAAGATTAGGGCCAGTTACAGACAGTAGAGGGAAGTTGTGTGTGGAACCGGAGGAGATTGGAGAGGCGTTGAACCAATATTTCTCTTCGGTGTTCACGCAAGGGGACATGAATGTAGCTGAGGAGGACCCTGGGGTGCAGGGGTGTAAAATAGATAGTATTGCAGTTGATACGGGGGATGTGCTGGATATTTTAGAGGGTTTGAAAATAGATAAGTCCCCTGGTCCGGATGGGATTTACCCTAGGATTCTTTGGGCGGCAAGAGGGGTGATTGCGGAGCCTCTGGCTCTGATCTTCAGGTCGTCGTTAGTCTCTGGTATAGTACCGGAAGATTGGAGGACAGCAAATGTTGTCCCATTGTTTAAGAAGGGGAGAAGGGACTTCCCTGGGAATTATAGACCGGTGAGTCTTACTTCTGTGGTGGGTAAGGTTTTGGAAAGGATTATTAGAGACAGGATTTATAGTTATTTGGAGAGTAATGAGTTGATTAGAGACAGTCAGCATGGTTTTGTAGCGGGTAGGTCGTGCCTTACTAACCTTATCGAGTTCTTTGAGAAAGTGACCAAAGAGGTGGATAGGGGTAAGGCAGTTGATGTGGTGTATATGGATTTTAGCAAGGCGTTTGATAAGGTTCACCATGGTAGGCTTCTGCAGAAAATGCAGATGTATGGGATTGGGGGTGATCTAGGTAATTGGATCAGGAATTGGCTAGCAGGTAGGAGACAGAGGGTGGTGGTTGATGGTAAATATTCGTCATGGAGTTCGGTTACGAGTGGTGTGCCTCAGGGATCTGTTTTGGGGCCACTGCTGTTTGTAATTTTTATTAATGATCTGGATGAGGGTATCGTTGGGTGGATTAGTAAGTTTGCTGATGACACCAAAGTCGGAGGTGTGGTAGATTGTGAGGAAGGGTGTCATAGTTTGCAGGGTGACTTAGAAAGGTTGCAGAGCTGGGCTGTGAGGTGGCGGATGGAGTTTAATGTGGAGAAGTGTGAGGTAATTCATTTCGGTAGGAATAACAGATGTGTTGAGTATAGGGCTAACGGGAGGACTTTGAATAGTGTGGAGGAGCAGAGGGATCTAGGTGTATGTGTACATAGATCCCTGAAAGTTGGGAATCAAGTAGATAAGGTTGTTAAGAAGGCATACGGTGTCTTGGCGTTTATTGGTAGGGGGATTGAATTTAGGAGTCGCAGCGTCATGATGCAACTGTACACAACTCTGGTGCGGCCACACTTGGAGTTTTGTGTGCAGTTCTGGTCCCCACATTACAGGAAGGATGTAGAGGCTTTGGAGAGGGTGCAGAGGAGGTTTACCAGGATGTTGCCTGGTGTGGAGGGGAGATCCTATGAGGAGAGACTGAGAGATTTGGGGTTGTTTTCGCTGGAAAGAAGGCGGCTAAGAGGGGACCTTATTGAAACATATAAGATGATTAGAGGTTTAGACAGGGTAGATAGTGATAGCCTTTTTCCTAGGATGGAGAAAGCTAGCACGAGGGGGCACGATTTTAAATTAAGGGGGGGTAGTTATAGGACTGATGTCAGGGGTAGGTTCTTTACCCAGAGGGTGGTGAGGGACTGGAATGCCCTGCCTGCTGCAGTTGTAAATGCACCTAGTTTGGGGGCGTTTAAGAGATCTGTGGATAGGTTTATGGATGAAAAGGGATTGGTTTAGGCTAGTGGGTCATTGTTTTGTAACTGGTCGGCGCAACATCGTGGGCCGAAGGGCCTGTTCTGCGCTGTAATGTTCTATGTTCTATGTTCTATGAACTCCAGACCCCCACAACCCTTTGGGTGAAAAACATTTTCCTCACCTCCCCCTAATCTTTTTAACAGTCTCTTCAAGTCTGAAGTAGGGAAAGTGTTAATGAATTTAATGCATTTTGTATCTATCACAAACATAACCCTTCCTCGTAGCTGATCTCCCGAGGCTTATACTGCTCCTGGCATCAGTCAAAATGATTGATTCACGTTTTCCTTACTGGTTCATGTCTTTCATTCTTTAACTTTTATTTCTATAAAGACAGATAGTTAAATGTGAATGTTATTTTACAGACATTACAAACCTTACCTGTTTGTATTAGCTAAACATAGTTAAACAGCTGCAGATGGTAGAGTGCGATAACAGCTATTTGACAGAAGGACTCCTGCTGGGAAGCCACGATCACACAACTTACTTCAATGGAGAAGCTGCCAAAGCCACTGGAAAAGCTGTGGGTCATGACTGTATCGATGGCTTCATCGTGACAGAAGCTGTGGGTCATGACTGTACCGATGGCTTCATCGTGACAGAAGCTGCCAGACCAACTGCGGGTCCTGCCTGAAGCTGGAGTCGGAAACGTTGCAGGTCCTGACTGATACCAGAGTTTGCATCATGACTGGTGCTGGAAACTATGATGTATAAATACCCACACTTATTTATGTTCAGTGAGAAGCCTGGAAAACCACTGTTAGGTGCCAGATTGCTCCCAAAACCTTTTGTAATAAAACTACTGCACTTTGACTCACTAACAGTCTCAGAGGTGTCCTTTTACCTACAACAAATCTAAAGGTAAAGCTGCCATGGTTCTGTCCCATCGTATCGGGCAATGGGACCCTGTGTGAGAACCTCTCCGGCTATGTCGAGGGCATCCTGAAACCCATTGTACAAAGAACCCCCAGCTTTTGTCGCGACACTACGGACTTCCTACTGAAACTCAGCACACACGGAGCAGTTGAACCAGGGACACTCCTCGTCACAATGGATGTCTCAGCGCTCTACACCAACATCCCCCACAACGATGGCATTGCTGCGACTGCCTCAGTACGCAATGCTGACAACTGCCAGTTTCCAGATGCAATTTTACAACTCATCCGCTTTATCCTGGACCACAATGTCTTCACCTTCAACAACCAGTTTTTCATCCAGACACACGGAACAGCCATGGGTATCAAATTTGCACCTCAATATACCAACATCTTCATGCACAGGTTTGAACAAGACTTCTTCATCGCACAGGATCTTCAACCGATTCTATACACTAGATACATCGATGACATTTTCTTCCTTTGGACTCATGGTAGGGGAATTGAGTTTAAGGGCCGTGGGGTTATTTTGCAACTATACAGGACCTTGGTGAGACCACATTTGGAATATTGTGTGCAGTTCTGGTCACCTCACTATAAGGAGGATGTGGAAGCATTGGAGAGAGTGCAGAGGAGATTTACCAGGATGCTGCCTGGTTTGGAGGGTAGGTCTGATGAGGAAAGGTTGAGGGAGCTGGGGCTTTTCTCTTTAGAGCGGAGGAGGATGAGAGGCGACTTAATAGAGGTTTATAAGATGATGAGGGGGATAGATAGAGTGGATGTTCAGAGACTATTTCCTCGGGTGGATGTAGCTGTTACTAGGGGGCATAACTATAAGGTTCATGGTGGGAGATATAGGGGGGATGTCTGAGGTAGATTCTTTAGTAAAAAGTCTGACAACACCAGGTTTTAGTCCAACCTATTTATTTGATAATAGACTCACAAGCTTTCGAGGGGACTGCCTCTTCGTCAGGTGAATGGAACATAGAACATTACAGCACAAACAGGCCCTTCGGCCCTCGAGTTGCGCCGATCACATCAACCCCACCAATCTATAGACCTATCTATAACCCCCAATCCTATTAAACCCCATATACTCATCCAGAAGTCTTTTAAAAGACCCCAGCGAGTTCGCCTCCACCACCGACGACGGCAGCCGATTCCATTCACTCACCACCCTCTGAGTGAAAAACTTACCCCTAACATCACCTCTGTACTTCCCTCCCCGCACCTTAAATCTGTGTCCTCTCGTAGCGACCATTTCAACCCGGGGAAATAGCCTCTGAGAGTCCACCCTATCTATTCCTCTCAACATTTTATAAACTTCTATCAGGTCGCCTCTCAACCTTCGCCTCTCCAGGGAAAAGAGTCCCAGCTCCCTCAACCTATCTTCATAAGGCATGCCTCCCAGTCCAGGCAACATCCTTGTAAATCTCCTCTGCACCCTTTCAATAGCTTCTACATCTTTCCTATAGTGAGGCGACCAGAACTGCGCACAGTACTCCAAATGAGGCCTGACGAGGGTCCTGTAAAGTTGCAGCATTACCTCCCGACTCCGAAACTCAATCCCTCGATTAATGAAGGCCAGTACACCATACGCCTTCTTGACCACCTCCTCCACCTGCGAGGCCGATTTAAGAGTCCTGTGAACCCGGACCCCGCGATCCTTCTGCTCTTCCACGCTACTAAGACCCCTGCCCTTAATAGTGTACTCGTTCATCCCGTTGGTTCTGCCGAAATGGACGACTACACATTTATCCGCGTTGAAGTCCATCTGCCACTTCTCCGCCCATTCCTGCATCCTATCTATGTCCTGCTGCAACTTTTGACATCCTTCCAGACCATCCACAACACCACCGACCTTCGTGTCATCAGCGAACTTGCTAACCCATCCCTCCACTTCCTCATCCAGGTCATTTATGAAAATGACAAACAGCAAGGGTCCCAGAACAGATCCCTGGGGCACCCCACTGGTGACTGACCTCCATTCCGAAAAAGACCCATCCACAACCACTCTCTGCCTTCTGCAGGCAAGCCAGTTCTGGATCCACAAGGCCAAAGGCCCTTGGATCCCATGCCCTCTCACCTTCTCAAGAAGTCTTGCATGGGGGACCTTATCAAACGCCTTGCTGAAGTCCATGTACACTACGTCCACGGCACTTCCTTTGTCAATGTGTTCAGTCACATTATCGAAGAACTCAACTAGGCTCGTAAGGCACGACCTGCCCTTGACAAATCCATGCTGACTATTCCTGATCATGTCAAACCTCTCCAAATGCTCGTAAATCTTAGAACATAGAACATAGAACATTACAGCGCAGAACAGGCCCTTCGGCCCACGATGTTGCGCCGACCAGTTACAAAACAATGACCCACTAGCCTAAACCAATCCCTTTTCATCCATAAACCTATCCACAGATCTCTTAAACGCCCCCAAACTAGGTGCATTTACAACTGCAGCTGGCAGGGCATTCCAGTCCCTCACCACCCTCTGGGTAAAGAACCTACCCCTGACATCAGTCCTATAACTACCCCCCCTTAATTTAAAATTGTGCCCCCTCGTGCTAGCTTTCTCCATCCTAGGAAAAAGGCTATCACTATCTACCCTGTCTAAACCTCTAATCATCTTATATGTTTCAATGAGATCCCCTCTTAGCCGCCTTCTTTCCAGCGAAAACAACCCCAAATCTCTCAATCTCTCCTCATAGGATCTCCCCTCCATACCAGGCAACATCCTGGTAAACCTCCTCTGCACCCTCTCCAAAGCCTCTACATCCTTCCTGTAATGCGGGGACCAGAACTGCACACAAAACTCCAAGTGCGGCCGCACCAGAGATGTGTACAGTTGCATCATGACGCTGCGACTCCTAAATTCAATCCCCCTACCAATAAACGCCAAAACTCCGTATGCCTTCTTAACAACCTTATCTACTTGATTCCCAACTTTCAGGGATCTATGTACACATACACCTAGATCCCTCTGCTCCTCCACACTATTCAAAGTCCTCCCGTTAGCCCTATACTCAACACATCTGTTATTCCTACCGAAATGAATTACATAGAACATAGAACATAGAACATAGAACATAGAACATAGAACATAGAACATAGAACATAGAACATTACAGCGCAGAACAGGCCCTTCGGCCCACGATGTTGCGCCGACCAGTTACAAAACAATGACCCACTAGCCTAAACCAATCCCTTTTCATCCATAAACCTATCCACAGATCTTTTAAACGCCCCCAAACTAGGTGCATTTACAACTGCAGCTGGCAGGGCATTCCAGTCCCTCACCACCCTCTGGGTAAAGAACCTACCCCTGACATCTGTCCTATAACTACCCCCCCTTAATTTAAAATCGTGCCCCCTCGTGTTAGCTTTCTCCATCCTAGGAAAAAGGCCATCACTATCTACCCTGTCTAAACCTCTAATCATCTTATATGTTTCAATGAGATCCCCTCTTAGCCGCCTTCTTTCCAGCGAAAACAACCCCAAATCACTCAATCTCTCCTCATAGGATCTCCCCTCCATACCAGGCAACATCCTGGTAAACCTCCTCTGCACCCTCTCCAAAGCCTCTACATCCTTCTTGTAATGTGGGGACCAGAACTGCACACAAAACTCCAAGTGCGGCCGCACCAGAGATGTGTACAGTTGCATCATGACGCTACGACTCCTAAATTCAATCCCCCTACCAATAAACGCCAAAACTCCGTATGCCTTCTTAACAACTTTATCTACTTGATTCCCAACTTTCAGGGATCTATGTACACATACACCTAGATCCCTCTGCTCCTCCACACTATTCAAAGTCCTCCCGTTAGCCCTATACTCAACACATCTGTTATTCCTACCGAAATGAATTACCTCACACTTCTCCACATTAAACTCCATTCGCCACCTCTCAGCCCAGCTCTGCAACCTTTCTAAGTCATCCTGCAAACTATGACACCCTTCCTCACAATCTACCACACCTCCGACTTTGGTGTCATCAGCAAACTTACTAATCCACCCAACTATACCCTCATCCAGATCATTAATAAAAATTACAAACAGCAGTGGCCCCAAAACAGATCCCTGAGGCACACCACTTGTAACCGAACTCCATGACGAATATTTCCCATCAACCACCACTCTCTGTCTCCTATCTGCTAGCCAATTCCTGATCCAATTACCTAGATCACCCCCAATCCCATACATCTGCATTTTCTGCAGAAGCCTACCATGGTGAACCTTATCAAACGCCTTGCTAAAATCCATATACACCACATCAACTGCCTTACCCCTATCTACCTCTTTGGTCACTTTCTCAAAGAACTCGATAAGGTTAGTAAGGCATGACCTACCCGCTACAAAACCGTGCTGACTATCTCTAATCAACTCATTACTTTCCAAATAACTATAAATCCTGTCTCTAATAATCCTTTCCAAAACCTTACCCACCACAGAAGTAAGACTCACCGGTCTATAATTCCCAGGGAAGTCCCTTCTCCCCTTCTTAAACAATGGGACAACATTTGCTGTCCTCCAATCTTCTGGTACAATACCAGAGACTAACGACGACCTGAAGATCAGAGCCAGAGGCTCCGCAATCACCCCTCTTGCCTCCCAAAGAATCCTAGGGTAAATCCCATCTGGGCCAGGGGACTTATCTATTTTCAAACCCTCTAAAATATCCAGCACATCCCCCGTATCAACTGCAATACTATCTATTTCACACCCCTGCACCCCAGTGTCCTCCTCAGCTACATTCCTGTCACCTTGCGTGAACACCGAAGAGAAATATTGGTTCAACGCCTCTCCAATCTCCTCCGGTTCCACACACAACTTCCCTCTACTGTCTGTAACTGGCCCTAATCTTGTCCTAACCAACCTTCTGTTCTTGACATACCTGTAAAACGCCTTAGGGTTCTCCTTAATCCTATCAGCCAAAATCATCTCATGCCCTCTTTTGGCCCTTCTTAACTCCCTCTTCAACTCCCTCCTAGCCAATCTAAAACTTTCTAATGCACTACCTGAGCCCTCAAGCCTCATCCGAACATAAGCCTCCTTTTTCTTCCTAACCAACGAATCAACTTTTTTGGTGCACCACGGTTCCCTGGGCCTACCAAATCCTCCTTGCCTGACAGGGATATACTTATCACAGACCCGCAATAGCTGCTCCTTGAAAAATCTCCACATCTCGGATGTTCCCAGTCCCTGTAATCTCCCATTCCAACCAATGCTTCCTAATTCTCTCCTAATAGCCTCATAATTACCCTTCCCCCAGCTGAAACTACTGACCCGAGGTTCATGCCTATCCCTTTCCATCACTAAGGTGAACGTAATCGAATTATGATCACTATCCCCAAACTGTACACCAACTTCCAAGTCTAGCACCTGGTCTGGCTCATTACCGAGCACCAAATCCAATATAGCCTCACCTCTCGTCGGCCTATCTACATACTGAGTCAAAAAACCTTCTTGCACACTTTGAACAAAAACTGACCCCTCTAACGAGCCAGAGCAGTAGCAATTCCAATCTACATGAGTAAAGTTAAAGTCCCCCATAACAATCACCCTATTACTTTCACTCCTAACAAGGATCGTCTCCGCAATCCTTTCCTCAACCTCCCTAGAACTTTTTGGAGGTCTATAAAAGACTCCCAACAGGGTGACCTCTCCTCTCCTATTTCTAATCTCCGCCCATATTACCTCAACAGACAAGTCCTCATCAAAGTTCCTCTCTGACACTGAGATACAGTCCTTGACCAATAATGCTACCCCACCCCCCCTTCTACCTCCTTGTCTACTCCGATTAAAGCATTTGTACCCCGGGACCTGCAACATCCATTCCTGACCCTGCTCTATCCAAGTCTCTGAAATGGCCACAACATCGAAGTCCCAGGTACTGGTCCACGCTGCAAGTTCATCCACCTTATTGCGAATACTCCTCGCATTAAAGTATACACATTTCAAACCACATTCCAAACCCTGTTCCGCCCCTCTCCCGCAATGCCGGGCATTGCAGTCCCCATCTACGCCCCCCTCACTTTCACCCCCTCTACTCAGGATCCCACCCCCCCTCTGAATCAGTTTAAACCACTCTGCATAACCTTAACAAATTTACCTCCCAGGATATTTGTTCCCCTTTGGTTCAGGTGAATCCCATCCCTCTGATAAAGGTCCCACCTTCCCCAGAACGAGCCCCAATTGTTCAAGTACTTAAACCCCTCCCTCCTGCACCATCCCCTCAGCCACGAGTTCAAGCTTTCCCTCCCTCTATTCCTCTCTAAACTATCCCGTGGCACAGGCAAGAGTCCAGAGATAACCACTCTGTCTGTCTTGGCCTTTAGCTTCCACCCCAACTCCATGAATCTCTGTTTAATGTCCCCTTCCCTTAGCCTTCCTATATCATGCGTCCCCACATGAATAATAACTTGGGGTTGATCCCCCTCTCCCCTGAGAGTCTTGAATATCCTCTCTGAGACATCCTGGACCCCAGCCCCTGGTAGGCAACACACCAGCCCTGAGTTCCTATCATTGTTACTGACTCTCCTATCCGTCCCTTTAACGGTGGAGTCCCCAATTACAAGACCTAATCTTTGGCTACCCCTAACCACCTGAGCTTTTACAGTAGGCTCATCCCCAGAGACCTGCTCCCTTTGGCTATCCCCAGTTGATCCCTCCTCAACTGTAGCCTCCAGGACCGAAAACCTATTTTGGAGGGGAACAGCCCCAGGGGATTTTCCCCCCACTTGCTTCTTTCCCCTCCTCTTGGCAGTGACCCAAGACTGGTTTCTAGGAGTGACTAACTCCCTATAACTCCTATCAATGTCCACCTCTGCATCCCGAATTTTGCGGAGCTCCCCTACTTCCAACTCCAACTCCTTTACACGCTCCTCCAGAAGCTGCAATCTAATACACTTCCTACAAGTAAAATCCCCTGTAACACTACTGGAGTCCCTCACCACATACATCCCACAGGAGATGCAGCACACTGCCTGAACTGCCATCCCTGAAACTATTACCAGCAGAAGAAATAAAAATATTAAAAAGAAAAACTTACCCACACTTATAATTTAGGTCAGAGGAGGTGGGAGGGTGGGATTCTCTACCAGTGTAGAGAATCGGGTATCCTCTCTGTGCTAATTTATAGGGTTAGGGGCCCAGAAAAAAAAACTACAACTCCCGGCAAGCGTCTTAGTGACGACTTCCGGTTGTAACTAATTTAAAAAAAAACCGCCAAAAACTCGCAACTTTAAAATAACTAAAAATAAAAGTTAGCCAAAGAAACAGAAAAATGTACCCGTTGCTGCCTCCTCTGATGTCCAAAAATCGCTGCCTCTCGACTTTACTCGCCAGAAACAATGAGGCCGATTCACGGAGGTAGGTGCTTATAAACCCCCGAAACAAAAAACTCACACTTCTCCACATTAAACTCCATCCGCCACCTCTCAGCCCAGCTCTGCAACCTATCTAAGTCATCCTGCAAACTATGACACCCTTCCTCACAATCTACCACACCTCCGACTTTGGTGTCATCAGCAAACTTACTAATCCAGCCAACTATACCCTCATCCAGATCATTAATAAAAATTACAAACAGCAGTGGCCCCAAAACAGATCCCTGAGGCACACCACTTGTAAATCTTGTCCCTCAGAAGCCTCTCCATCAGCTTACCAACCACTGAGGTCAGACTCACCGGGCGGTAATTTCCCGGGCTATCTCCATTCCCTTTTCAAGAAAGGGAATGGAGAGTTCTGGCCTCAGACAGAGCATATAAAGCACAGACAGTTTAGAGATTACTGATCTCTAAACTGATCATGGAGCACACCAGAATGATAGGAAGTGGGATAGCTTGATCTTGGGATTGGACATAGCTCGGCACAACATTGAGGGCCGAAGGGCCTGTACTGTTCTGTGTTTCTGTGTTCTGTGTTTCTATGTTCTGTGTTTCTGTGTTCTGTGTTTCTCTGGTTCTGTGTTTCTCTGGTTCTGTGTTTCTCTGGTTCTGTGTTTCTCTGGTTCTGTGTTTCTCTGGTTCTGTGTTTCTCTGGTTCTGTGTTTCTCTGGTTCTGTGTTTCTCTGGTTCTGTGTTTCTCTGGTTCTGTGTTTCTCTGGTTCTGTGTTTCTCTGGTTCTGTGTTTCTCTGGTTCTGTGTTTCTCTGGTTCTGTGTTTCTCTGGTTCTGTGTTTCTCTGGTTCTGTGTTTCTCTGGTTCTGTGTTTCTCTGGTTCTGTGTTTCTCTGGTTCTGTGTTTCTCTGTTCTATGACGAGACAGGGTGGAAGCAGGGAGAATATTCCAGATGGTGGGGGTGTCCAGAACCAGGGGTTACAGTTTGAGGGGTAAACTGTACTGACCCTTCGATCCACATTGATCCCTCTACACCACACTGAGCCCACACTAACCTCTCTCTGGTTTTACTGCAGCTCATTCTCTCCCTGAAGTTGGATGATCAATTGCACAGACATCTAACCTGTGACCTTCTGCCCAGTAAGTACCCTTGTCTCTGTACCTCGATGTCTTGCTGCATCAGCGTTACTCAGTGACCTGACTCTCTCTCTCTCTCTCTCTCTCTCTCTGACAGCTGATGATTCCCAGGATTTGGCCCTGGAATTGGTCCGGTTTGGATTAATCAACCAGGTAACCACAGCAGTTCATCCCTCGTTCCTGTATTCCCACCGTCACTCACCTCTCTGCTCATCCTTCCCCTCTCCACACTCCTGCATCTTCATTCTCGCCCGCCCTGCTCCCACACTCCCATTGGGAATTCCCCCATTCTCCTATCCTTCCATCCTTGTCATAGAGTCACCCAGCACAGAACATAAGAACATAAGAAATAGGAGCAGGAGTAGGCCATCTGGCCCTTCGAGCCTGCCCCGCCATTCAATAAGATCATGGCTGATCTGTCGTGACTCAGCTCCACCTTCCCGCCCTCTCCCCATAACCCTTAATCCCTTCTCTTATCAAAAACCCATCAACCCGTTTGACTCAGCTCCACTTTCCCGCTTTCTCCCCATAACCCTTAATCCCCTTGTCTGTCAGATACCCGTGACTTAAAAATATTTAGCGAGGCAGCCTCCACCACTTCAATGGGCAGAGAATTCCAGAGATTCACCACCCTTTGAGTGAAGAAATTCTTCCTCAACTCCGTTCTAAACCGCCCCCCCTTTTATCTTGAGGCTGTGCCCCCTAGTCCTACTGTCCTTTCTGAGCAGGAAGAGCCTCTCCACCTCTATACTATCCATCCCATTCATCATCTTATATGTCTCAATAAGATCTCCCCTCATTCTAACGAGTACAAGCCTAGTTTATTCAGCCTCTCCTCATAGTTCAACCCCCTCAACTCCAGTATCAGCCTAGTAAACCTCCTCTGCACTCCCTCCAAGGCCAAAATATCCTTGCGTAAGTGCGGCGACCAAAACTGCACACAGTACTCCAGCTGCGGCCTCACCAGTGCCCTGTACAGTTGCAGCAAGACCTCCCTACTTTTATATTCAATCCCCCTCGCTATGAAGGCCAGCATCCCATTCGCCTTCCTGACCACCTGCTGCACCTGCAAGCTGGGTTTTTGCGACTCATGCACGAGGACCCCGAGGTCCCTCTGCACCGTCGCATGCTGCAGTTTTTCGCCATGTAAGTAATAGTCCTTCCTACCATTATTCCTACCAAAGTGGACAACTTCACACTTGCCAACATTAAATTCCATTTGCCAGTTCCTGGCCCATTCACCCAGCCTATCTAGATCCTTCTGCAGACTTTCCATACCCTCCGCACAATTTGCCGTCCCATCAATCTTGGTGTCATCAGCAAATTTCGACACCGTACACTCGGTTCCCTCCTCCAGATCATCTATATAAATGGTAAATAGCTGAGGCCCCAGCACCGGCCCCTGGGGCACTCCACTAGTCACCAACCGCCAATCCGAATAGCAGCCATTGACCCCCACTCTCTGCCTCCTATTTGACAGCCAATCCTCTATCCACGCTAACACCCTACCCCCAACTCCATGTCCCCTGACCTTCTGTAATAACCTCTTGTGAGGCACCTTATCAAACGCCTTCTGAAAATCAAGAAAGACCACATCCACCGGCTCTCCTCTATCCACCGCCCTAGACACATCCTCATAGAACTCCAGTAAATTTGTCAGACACGACTTCCCCTTAACGAAACCATGCTGCGTCTGCTCTATCAAGCAATTCCCCTCAAGATGCCTCGCTATTTCCTCCTTGATCACGGATTCTAACATTTTACCTACAACAGACGTTAAACTAACCGGCCTATAATTCCCCGCCTTTTGCCTGCCACCCTTCTTAAACAACGGCGTAACATTAGCCGTTTTCCAATCTTCCGGCACTTCCCCGGAATCCAGCGACGTCTGGAAAATAACCACCAAGGCATCCACTATCACCTCCGCCATTTCTTTTAGAACCCTCGGATGCATTCCATCCAGTCCTGGGGACTTGTCCACAATCAGCCTCTCCAGTCTGTCGAGCACCGCCTCTCTAGTAACAGTAATGTCATTAAGACCCTCCAGTCCTACCACCTTTCCATCACTAACACCCGGCAAATTATTCACGTCTTCCTCCGTGAAGACAGAAACAAAAAAGTTATTCAGGTCCTCAGCTATTTCCCCATCCCCTACCACTAACTCCCCTTTCTCATCCTCTAAAGGACCAACGTTCACCCTAGCCAGCCTCTTCCTTTTTATATATTTATAAAAACTCTTGCTATCCTTTTTTATATTAAGTGCTAGCCCAGATTCATAGCTTCTCCTACCCTTCTTTATCAACTTCTTTGTCAATCTTTGTTGATAATTAAACCTTTCCCAATCCTCTTCTCGCCCACTGCTCTTAGCTACTCTAAACTCCTCCGCTTTTAATTTAACACTTTCCTTCACCTCCTTCGTTATCCACAGCTTATTACCTCTCCTCCTACTGTCCTTTTTAACCATCAGAATAAATTTCTGCTGAGCACCAAGAAAAATCTCCTTAAAGATCCTCCACTGCTCCTCAGCAGACCCTCCCTCCAACGTACTCCCCCAGTCCACATTCGCCAATTCTTCTCTCATCCTACCGTACTCCCCTCTACTCAAACAAAGGACGCGTGTCCGGGAACCCACTTTCTCCTCCTCCATCTGCACCAGAAAATGCTGGAATATCTCAGCAGGTCTGACAGCCTCGGTGGAAACACTGACAAAAAGTCATCCAGACTCAAAACCTTGGCTCGATTCTCTCTCCACAGGCCCGTTGAGATTTTCCAGCACTTTGTTTCAGTTACAGTCAGACTGCAGACACCACAAATTCACCCATTTTGAGTTTTACCATTCAGATCAAAACCTGTTTCAGTAACAAGGATTTCTCTTCTTATTTCCCTCTCCAGGATGATTGTCAGAAGTTGGCCACCTTTCTAGAAGACACTTTCAGAAAGTGCGAAGGAAAAGGTGTTGCAGCCCACTCACAGCAGGTGATGAAAGATTAACAAGAGAAAACTGGACACTGCCACACCTCACCCGCACCCTCAGCATTTCAGCAGGAAACTCTAAAGCAGCAAGTCTTACCAAAGATTCACCTCCCAGCCTCAATAAAATACAACCCGCTGTACACAGCCAACACCCGTCTTTACTTAAATATTCACAATTCATTATTTAATTCATAACATCCCAGGACAGGTGCAGCACATAGTTAAATACAGAGTAAAGTTCCCTCTACACTGTCCCCCATCAAACATTCCCAGGACAGGTACAGCACGGGGTTAGATACAGAGTAAAGCTCCCTCTACACTGTCCCCCCTCTGACCTTCGGGTAAGCATTCTCCAAGGCGGCTTTCACGACACACGACAGCACAGAGTCGCTGAACAGAGACTGATAGCCAAGTTCCGCACACATGAGGATGGTCTCAACAGGGATCTTGGGTTCATGTCGCACTATCTGTAACCCCCGTGACTTGCCTGGGTTTGCAAAACCTCACTTACTGTACTGTCTGGAGACAATACACATCTCTTTAACCTGTGATCAGTGCTCCTTCCACTCACATTATCAGCCACTTTAAGACTTGAACAGCAGGTTAGGTGTAAGGATTCGCATTCTAATCAGTAATCTCTAAACTGTCTGTGCTTAATATGCTCTGTCTGAGGCCAGAACTCTCCATTCACCTGACGAAGAGGGTAACCTCGAAAGCTTGCTTGCTTGTGAGAATATTATCAAATAAATCGGTTGGACTAAAACCTGGTGTTGTCAGACTTTTTACTGTGTTTACGCCAGTCCAACGCCGGCATACCCACATCATGCCCATCAAACACTTCCAGGATAGGTACAGCACGGGGTTAGATACAGAGTAAAGCTCCCTCTACACTGTCCCCCCATCAAACACTCCCAGGACAGGTACAGCACGGGGTTAGATACAGAGTAAAGCTCCCTCTACACTGTCCCCCATCAAACATTCCCAGGACAGGTACAGCACGGGGTTAGATACAGAGTAAAGCTCCCTCTACACTGTCCCCCATCAAACATTCCCAGGACAGGTACAGCACGAGGTTAGATACAGAGTAAAGCTCCCTCTACACTGTCCCCCATCAAACACTCCCAGGACAGGTACAGCACGGGGTTAGATACAGAGTAAAGCTCCCTCTACACTGTCCCCCATCAAACACTCCCAGGACAGGTACAGCACGGGGTTAGATACAGAGTAAAGCTCCCTCTACACTGTCCCCCCATCAAACACTCCCAGGACAGGTACAGCACGGGGTTAGATACAGAGTAAAGCTCCCTCTACACTGTCCCCCATCAAACACTCCCAGGACACAGGACACTTTTGACCTTGATGGTGGCTGCAGAGGTGGTAAGTTTGGGAGTTGCTGTTGAAGGAAGGTTGACAAGTGTCTGCATTGCATCTAGTAAATGGCCTTCACTGTCAGAGGGCAGTGGGAGTCTGGAACCCACTGCTTGAAAGGGTGGTGGTGGCAGAGACTCTCATAACATTGAGCAAGTATTTGGTTTGCACTTGCGATTTCAAAGCACACAAGTGCTGGAAAATGAGATTGGAATAATTGGGTAGTTTGCCTTTGGCCAGTACAGGTGCGATGGGCCAAATGATTCTTTCTCTGTGCTGTAGACCACTATGACTCGATGACTGTGACTCTATGCTGTTACTGTGCATCAGTGGTGGGTAGGGTGCCCTTCAAATGGGTATCTTTGTCTTGGATTTATTCAGAAGGAAAAAAGAAGCATTTGTCTGATTTCGGAAGCTAAAATCAGACAGAGCCCCTGAGGAATTTAAAGAACGTAAGAACATAAGAAATAGGAGCAGGAGTAGGCCATCTAGCCCTTCGAGCCTGCCCCGCCATTCAATAAGATCATGGCTGATCTGAAGTGGATCAGTTCCACTTTCCCGCTTTCTCCCCATAACCCTTAATCCCCTTGCCTGTCAAAAACCTATCTACCCGTGACTTAAATATATTTAGCGAGGCAGCATCCACCACTTCAACGGACAGAGAATTCCAGAGATTCACCACCCTTTGAGTGAAGAAGTTCCTCCTCAACTCCGTTCTAAACTGCCCCCCCCCTTTATCTTGAGGCTGTGCCCTCTAGTCCTGCTGTCCTTTCTGAGCGGGAAGAATCTCCACCTCTACCCTATCCATCCCCTTCATTATCTTATACGTCTCAATAAGATCCCCCTCATCCTTCTAAACTCCAACGAGTACAGACCTCGTCTATTTTGTCTCTCTTCATAGCTCAACCCCCTCATCTCCGGTATCAGCCTAGTAAACCTCCTCTGCACTCCCTCCAAGGCCAATATATCCTTCCACAAGTGCGGTGACCAAAACTGCACATAGTACTCCAGCTGCGGCCTCACCAATGCCCTATACAGCTGCAGCAAGACCTCCCTACTTTTATATTCAATCCCCTTCGCTATGAAGGCCAGCATCCCATTCGCCTTCCTGACCACCTGCTGCACCTGCAAGTTGGGTTTTTGCGACTCGTGCACAAGGACCCCCAGGTCCCTCTGCACCGACGCCTGCTGCAGTTTTTCGCCCTTTAAATAATAATCCCTCCTACTATTATTTCTACCAAAATACTAAAGAAAGCAGCAAAGAATTCAAGCAGAGAATTAGGAAAGCAAAGAGGGACCACGACAGGTTTGCAGCATGGAAATAGGCCCTTCGGCCCAAATTGTCCATGCCACCCAGTTTTTGCCATTAACCTAGTCCCAATTGCCCGCACTTTCAAGGAGCTATGAACATGTACCCCTAGATCTCTTTGTTCTGTAACTCTCCTCAACACCCTACCATTAACTGAGTAAGTCCTGCCCTGGTTCAATCTACCAAAATGCATCACCTCGCATTTATCTAAATTAAACTCCATCTGCCATTCGTCAGCCCATTGGCCCAATTGATCAAGGTTCCTTTGTAATCCTAGGTAACCTTCTTCAAGCCACCAATCTTGGTGTAATCTACAAATTTACTAACCATGCCTCCTATATTCTCATCAAAATCATTAACATAAATGATAAATAACAGTGGGCCCAGCACTGATCCCTGATTACACCGCTGGTCACAGGCCTCCAGTTTGAAAAACAGTTCTCTACATGACCTTGGCAAGTAAGGTTAAAGAGAATCCCGATGAATGTTATACAGACATTAGAAATAAGAGAGTAATTTGGGAGAAGGTAGGACCACTCAAGGATAAAGGAAGGAACTTGTGTTTGGAGACAGAGGATGTGGGTGAGATCCTAACTGAGTACTTTGTGTTGGTATTCACCGAGGAGAAGGACATGGGGATAGTGAGATTAGTGTGCAGCGTGCTAATATGTTGGGGCATTTCAACATCAAGAAAGAAGTGGTGTTGGGTATCTTGATGAGCATTAAGGTGGATAAGTCCCCAGGGCCTGATGGGATCTACCCCGAGTTATTGAGAGAGGCAAGAGAGGAGATTGCTGGGGCCATTTCTGACTGTAATGGGGCCACATTCATTTTTGTCAATCTTTTTCTCTTTACACACCTATAGAAACTTTTAGTCAGTTTTCATGTTGCTGCTAGCTTACTTTCACACTCTATTTTTCCCTTCTTAATCTATCCTTGCTCCTCCTTTGCTGAATTTTAAACTGCTCCCAATCCTCAGACCAGTTGCTTTTTCTTACCAATTTGTATGCTTCTTCCTTGAATCTGACACTCTAATTTCCCTTGTAAGCCACGGTTTGGCCACAATTCCCTTACTGCTCTTGCTCCAAACAGGAATAAACAACTTCTGGAGTTCATCTATTCATCCTTTAAATGCCTGCCATTGCCTGTCCGCTGTCTTTCCCAGTCCATCATGGCCAATTCATGCCTCATACCATCATAGTTTCCATTACTGAGATCCAGGACTATCCACCTTGACAAACAATGCTACCATATTATGGTCACTCGTCCCCAAGGGTTCTCTCACAGCTAGATTGCTAACTAATCCTTTCTCATTGCACAACACCCAGTCCAAGGTGGTCTGTTCCCTTGTTGGTTCCTTAGTGTACTGCTCTAGAAACCATCCTGTATATACTCCAGAAATTCCTCCTCTATTGTACTGTGACTAATTTGACTCCCCCAATCTATATGCAGATTAACGTTGCCCATAGTCACAGATGTTCCTGTAAGACATGCCTGTCTGATTTCCTGTCTAATCTAGCACGAGGGGACATGGCTTTAAATTAAGGGGGGGTAGTTATAGGACTGATGTCAGGGATAGGTTCTTTACCCAGAGGGTGGTGAGGGATTGGAATGCCCTGCCAGCTGCAGTTGTAAATGCACCTAGTTTGGGGGCGTTTAAGAGATCCGTGGATAGGTTTATGGACGAAAAGGATTGGTTTAGGTTAGAGGGTCATTGTTTTGTAACTGGTCGGCGCAACATCGTGGGCTGAAGGGCCTGTTCTGCGCTGTAGTGTTCTTTAACTGGATTAGATATATCTGAGGAAGGATAGAAACTGCGAAGGCACTGGCTTTTAATCCCTAATTCTCCTTGGATAGAGGGTTGGTGCCAGCAGACTGAACAATTGCAAATGTTACTCTCTTGTCCAAAAAAAAGCCTGTTAGTTTAACCTTTGTGGTGGGGCTGCTTTAGAAATGATAATCCAAGATAAAATGATTGGTCTCTTGGGTAATTAAGGAAAGACAGCTTGGATTTCTCACGGACAAGTCGTGTCTTAACTAACTAACTAGCATTTTGAAAAGGTGGCTGAGAGGATTGGTGAGGGCAGTGTTGTTGATGTGGCTTCCAAAAGGTGTTTGATACTGTGCCACACAACAGCCTTGAGAAAAGTTAGAGCTTTTGGAATAACAGGGACAGAGTTGAGTGAGTGACTGAAAACAGGGAGTAACGTTGAGTGGATATATTTCAGACTGAAGGAAGGTTTGTAGTGCTGTTCCTTAGAGGTAATTTTAGGACCCGTGCTTTTCCAGATATTTAATAATGAGCTAGAATTTGGTGTGCGAGGGACAATATCATAACTTACAGACAGCAGGAAGCTTTGGAAGGATTGTGAAGTGTGGGGAGGACAGTTAGAAGTTCAAAGGGACAGAGACAAGTTAGTGAAATAAGCAGACAAGTGGCAGCTTCAGTTCAATGTGAAGTGATTTGATTTGATAGGAAAAACATGGAAGGGTTTTTTTCAGGAACAGTCAGTAAAAGGACACTTTATTTAATTCACTCCTCACCTGGTGAAATATTGTCTCCAGCGCTGAGCTGGTTTGTTCTGTTACCGGCCACATGTCTGGTTCAACTAAACAGCGAAACACTGCCACCTGTACCTCGTATCTCTGGGCAATGGGGAAAGTAGAGGAACAAACATTACAACTGTGACCAGACTCCCCGAATAATCTATTCCCTGATACTGAATGCACCCCTCCCACCCCCACTCCCTCCCCCAAATTACCCAACCTAACCCTGACCCCCTAAACCATACCCCCTCCCAAAAACCTGCCCATCCTTAAACCAAACCCTGTCCCCGAGCCCCGACCTGCTCCAAATCCCACAGTTCTGTAATCTCCGCTCCCTCTGTGAACCCAGGATAGTCTGGTTGGAGCTCCAGAGAACCTTCCATCACCCTCCTGACTTGTTACTGGTGGAGAGGCTTCAGGGAGTTAGGAGGTGAGTAAATGATAATAATGAGTCTGAAGCTCCCAGAGGGTCAGGCAGTTTGCTGTAAATATTCCCGAGGTTAATTACTGACAGGCTGCAACATACAGTCCCCCCGATTCCACCAACAGCTCCATCTCCTGTAACACACAACAAACTAACTCAACTTCAGGGGCAGCAACACAACACCCAGTCTGTGAGACACATGGTCACCGTGACCCCCCCCCCCCCCCCCACTCACCGCGACCCCCCCCCCCCCCACTCACCGTGAGGGGCCACCCCCCCCCCCCACTCACCGCGAGGCCCCCCCCCACTCACCGTGAGGGGCCACCACCCCCCCCCACTCACCGCGAGGGGCCACCACCCCCCCCCCCACTCACCGCGAGGCCCCCCCCCACTCACCGTGAGGGGCCACCCCCCCCCCACTCACCGTGAGGGGCCACCACCCCCCCCACTCACCGTGAGGGGCCACCCCCCCCCACTCACCGTGAGGGGCCACCCCCCCCCCCACTCACCGTGAGGGGCCACCCCCCCCCTCACTCACCGTGAGGGGCCACCCCCCCCCCCCACTCACCGTGAGGGGCCACCACCCCCCCCCCACTCACCGTGAGGGGCCACCACCCCCCCCCACTCACCGTGAGGGGCCACCCCCCCCCCACTCACCGTGAGGGGCCACCCCCCCCCCCCCCACTCACCGTGAGGGGCCACCCCCCCCCCCCACTCACCGTGAGGGGCCACCACCCCCCCCCCCCCACTCACCGTGAGGGGCCACCCCCCCCCCCCACTCACCGTGAGGGGCCACCCCCCCCCCCACTCACCGTGAGGGGCCACCCCCCCCCCACTCACCGTGAGGGGCCACCCCCCCCCACTCACCGCGAGGTCCCCCCCCAATTCACCGTGAGGGGCCACCCCCCCCCCCAACTCATCGTGAGGGGCCACCCCCCCCACTCACCGCGAGGCCCCCCCCAATTCACCGTGAGGGGCCACCCCCCCCCACTCACCGTGAGGGGCCACCCCCCCCCCCCACTCACCGCGAGGGGCCACCCCCCCCCCCACTCACCGTGAGGGGCCACCCCCCCCCCCCACTCACCGTGAGGGGCCACCCCCCCCCACTCACCGCGAGGCCCCCCCCAATTCACCGCGAGGGGCCACCCCCCCCCACTCACCGTGAGGGGCCACCCCCCCCCCCACTCATCGTGAGGGGCCACCCCCCCCCCCCACTCACCGTGAGGGGCCACCCCCCCCCCAATTCACCGCGAGGGGCCACCCCCCCCCACTCACCGTGAGGGGCCACCCCCCCCCCACTCACCGTGAGGGGCCACCCCCCCCCACTCACCGTGAGGGGCCACCCCCCCCCCACTCACCGTGAGGGGCCACCCCATTCACCCACCGTGCAGGGTCCCCCCCACTCACCGTGAGGGGCCACCCCATTCACCCACCGTGCAGGGTCCCCCCCACTCACCGTGAGGGGCCACCCCATTCACCCACCATGCAGGGTCCCCCCCACTCACTGTACAGAGTTTCTTCCAGAATACCTGTGTGTACCCCCTTCACCCTGAGCTGCTCTGTCTCCTACCTTTCTGCTCCTTTGCTGATTGTTGTGTTCACTGTGGATGTGAGTTGGTCCTACAGGCTGCACACATTGCTGTACTTTCTGATAACACTCTTCATATCTCCTCAATTTGAGAGATACAACCTCCAGAGAAATCAGTCTGTGAGATACAGAGAAAGGATCACCCTCAGCGACCGAATGGATCACCCTCAGTGATGGAGTGGGTCACCTAACTCTCAAAATAACAGAGTGGATCACTCCACACTCAGCGACAAAGTGGATCACTCATCGCCTACGGCAGCAGGGTGGATCGCACCCTATCTCACTCTCGTTCTCACTCACTCTCAGTTACTCGGTCAAGTGTATTCACCAGGGTAAACACATTCCTCTTAGAGTGAAGGGCAAAGCTGGTAGAGGTTGGGAACCCTGGGTGAATCGGGATATTGAGACCCTGATCAAGAAGAATAAAGAGGCACATGACATGCATAGGCAGCTGGGATCAAGTGAATCCCTTGGAGAGTATAGGGGGTGTAGGAGTAGAGTTAAGAGAGAAATCAGGAGGGCAAAAAGGGGACATGATGTTTGGGCAGATAAGGCAAAGGAGAATCCAAAGAGCTTCTATAAATGCATAAAGGGTAAAAAAGTAACAAGGGAGAGAGTAGGGCCTGTAAAGAATCAACAAGGTCATCTATGTGTGGATCCACAAGAGATGGGTGAGATCCTAAATGAATATCAGTCTTTACTGTTGAGAAAAGCATGGATGTTAGGGAACTTGGGGAAATAAATAGTGATGTCTTGAGGAGCGTACACATTACAGGGAAGTCTTAAAGTGCATCAAGGTAGATAAATCCCCAGGACCTGATGAAGTGTATCCCAGGACATTGTGGGAAGTGAGTGAGGAATAGAGTGGGTGTCAACGGGTGCTATTCGGATTGGCGGTTGGTGACTAGTGGGGTGCCCCAGGGGTCGGTGCTGGGGCCTCAGCTATTTACCATTTATATAGATGATCTGGAGGAGGGAACCGAGTGCAGGGTGTCGAAATTTGCTGATGACACCAAGATTGGGGGAATGGCAAATTGTGCGGAGGGTGTGGAGAGTCTGCAGAAGGATCTAGATAGGCTGGGCAAATGGGCCAGGAAATGGCAAATGGAATTTAATGTTGGCAAGTGTGAGGTGGTCCACTTTGGTAGGAGGAATGGTAGGAAGGACTATTACTTACGTGGCGAAAAACTGCAGCAGGCGACGGTGCAGAGGGACCTCGGGGTCCTTGTGCATGAGTCGCAAAAACCCAGCTTGCAGGTGCAGCAGGTGGTCAGGAAGGCGAATGGGATGCTGGCCTTCATAGCGAAGGGGATTGAATATAAAAGTAGGGAGGTCTTGCTACAGCTGTATAGGGCATTGGTGAGGCCGCAGCTGGAGTACTGTGTGCAGTTTTGGGCGCCGCACCTGCGCAAGGATATTTTGGCCCTGGAGAGAGTGCAGAGGAGGTTTACTAGGCTGATACCGGAGTTGAGGGGATTGAGCTATGAGGAGAGGCTGAATAAACTAGGCTTGTACTCGTTAGAGTTCAGAAGAATGAGGGGAGATCTCATTGAGACGTATAAGATGATGAATGGGATGGATAGGATAGAGGTGGAGAGACTGTTCCCGCTCAAAAAAGACAGTAGGACTAGGGGGCACAGCCTCAAGATAAAGGGGAGGCGGTTTAGAACGGAGTAGAGGAGGAACTTCTTCACTCAAAGGGTGGTGAATCTCTGGAATTCTCTGCCCGTTGAAGTGGTGGAGGCTGCCTCGCTAAATATTTTTAAGAAGCGGGTTGATGGGTTATTGATAAGAGAAGGGATTAAGGGTTATGGGGAGAGGGCGGGAAGGTGGAGCTGAGTCACGACAGATCAGCCATGATCTTATTGAATGGCGGGGCAGGCTCGAAGGGCCAGATGGCCTCCTCCTGCTCCTATTTCTTATGTTCTTATGAAATTGTGGATTCCCTAGCCGAGATATTTGAATCATCGATAGTCACGGGTGAGGTGCCTGAAGATTGGAGGGTGGCAAATGTTGTGCCTTTGTTTAAAAAGGGCTGCAGGGAAAAGCCTGGGAACTACAGGCCAGTGAGTCTCACATCTGTGGTGGGTAAATTGTTGGAAGGTATTTTGAGAGACAGGATCTACAGGCATTTAGAGACACAAGGACTGATTAGGGACAGTCAGCATGGCTTTGTGAGTGGAAAATCATGTCTCACAAATTTGATTGAGTTTTTTGAAGGGGTAACCAAGAAGGTAGATGAGGGCAGTGCAGTTGATGTTGTCTACATGGACTTTAGCAAGGTCTTTGACAAGGTACCGCATGGTAGGTTGTTGCATAAAGTTAAATCTCACGGGATCCAGGGTGAGGTATCTAAATGGATACAAAATTGGCTTCTTGACAGAAGCCAGAGGGTGGTTGTAGAGAGTTGTATTTCAAACTGGAGGCCTGTGTCCAGCGGTGTGCCTCAGGGATCAGTGCTGGGTCCACTGTTATTTATCATTTATATTAATGATTTGGATGAGAATATAGGAGACATGGTTAGTAAGTTTGCAGATGGCACAAAGATTGGTGGCATAGTGGACAGTGAAGAAAGTTATCTCCAATTGCAATGGGATCTTGATCAATTGGGCCAGTGGGCTGACAAATGGCAGATGGAGTTTAATTTAGATAAATGTGAGGTGATGCATTTTGGTAGATTGAACCAGGGCAGGACTTACTCAGTTAATGGTAGGGTGTTGGGGAGCGTTACAGAACAAAGAGATCTAGGGGTACATGTTCATAGCTCCTTGAAAGTGGAGTCACAGGTGGACAGAGTGGTGAAGAAGGCATTCAGCATGCTTGGTTTCATTGGTCAGAACATTGAATACAGGAGTTGGGACGTCTTGTTGAAGTTGTACAAGACATTGGTAAGGCCACACTTGGAATACTGTGTACAATTCTGGTCACCTTATTATAGAAAGAATATTATTAAACTAGAAAGAGTGCAGAAAAGATTTACTAGGATGTTACTGGGACTTGATGGATTGAGTTATAAGGAGAGGCTGGATAGACTGGGACTTTTCTCTCTGGAATGTAGGAGGCTGAGGGGTGATCTTATAGAGGTCTATAAAATAATGAGGGGCACAGATCAGTAGATAGTCAATATCTTTTCCCAAAGGTAGGGGAGTCTAAAACTAGAGGGTATAGGTTTAAGGTGAGAGGGGAGAGATACAAAAGTGACCAGAGGGGCAATTTTTTCACACAGAGGGTGGTGAGTATCTGGAACAAGCTGCCAGAGGTAGTAGTAGAGGCCGGTACAATTTTATCTTTTAAAAAGTATTTAGACAGTTACATGAGTAAGAAATTGGGATTAGCTTAGGGGTTTTAAAAAAAAGGCAGCAGGAACAAGTTGGGCTTTAGGGCTGTTTCCGTGTTGTAAACCCCTATGACTCACACTCACTCATTTACTCAGATTCAAGTGCCTCACCTTCTGTGTATCTCTCCATTCACTCGTTCCCAGCGGTGAACTGTGTCTTTCAGGCAATCTTTATATTTGTCGAGTTTGATAATCCAGCTCTGAGCACACTCTCTCACTCTCCCATTTACCTTCTCCACTTCCTTTACACTGCTCACCATCTCCTTGTAAAGTTCCTGCTCCAATTTCAGCCGATTGTCCAGACTCTACAGAAGCAAACATGCCCAAGGTTAATCCCCGGGCAGTCACTCCCCAACACAGATTCAAAATGGAGCCTGTCTGTGTTCAAGAGTCAGAGGGAGAAATCAGGATGGCTTCTCATTCGTGTGTGTTCTACACACGTGTGTCAGCGTGTGTATCATAGAACATAGAACAAGAACCCTACAGTGCAGAAACAGGCCCTTCGGCCCATCGAGTCTGCACCGAACACAATCCCACCCAGACCCTATCCCCATATCCCTACACATTTACCTGCTAATCCCTCTAACCTACACATCCCAGGACACTAAGGGGCAATTTTAGCATAGCCAATGAACCTAACCCGCACATCTTTGGACTGTGGGAGGAAACCGGAGCACCCGGAGAAAACCCACGCAGACACGAGGAGAATGTGCAAACTCCACACAGGCAGTGACCCGAGCCGGGAATCGAACCCAGGACCCTGGAGCTGTGAAGCAGCAGTGCTAACCACTGTGCTACCGTATCAGTGTGTGTGTGTGTGCAGAGCTGGAATAGATCCCTGCTGCCTTGAACTCTCCAATGTGCAGTGATTGGCCATCAGACAGGCGTTTGGCCCTGACTGGAGTCAGTGATCTACCAGCCAATCGCCAGTCTGCACTGACAGCAGGAGAACCTTCTAGAATCATAGAGCAATGATGCATGGAAACAGACCCTTCGGCCCACTGATCCATGCTGACCATGGCACCCTCCCAGCTGGTCCCAATTGCCTGCGTTTGGCCCATATCCCTCAAATCCTTTCCCATCCATGTACTAATCCAAATGCTTTTTAAATGTGGCTATTGAACCAGCCTCAACCACTTTCTCTGGCAGCTCATTCCATACACGTATCAGCCTTTGTGTAATTAAGTTACCCGCAAGTCCCTTTTAAACCTTTCCCCTCTGGGAAGTGACAGGAGAGGTAACTGTCCAGGGTACTGGGGAGGTAGGAGCAGCCTTCAGATGCTATCAATTCCCAGGCAAAAGGTTTGGGATGGTGGGGGGTGGAGGAAGGTCCAGGGGGATGGTGACCCTCTGAAAGAGACAACTTCCCAGCTCTTAACCCTTTCCTGTGATCTGGCTATCCCTGTGTTATTGCCCACAAAGAACAGTACAGGCCCTTTGGCCCTCCCAGTCTGTGCCGATCATGATGCCCTAACTAAACTAAACAAAAACCTTCTTCCCTGACTCAGTCCGTATCCCTCTATTCCCTCCCTATTCATGTACCCATCTAGATGCCTCTTAAATGTTGCTATTGTGTCTGTTTCCACCACCTACTCTGGCAGTGTGTTCCAGGCACCCATCACACTCTGTGTGAAAAACCTCCCCCATACATCTCCCTTAAACTTCCCCCCCTCACCTTGAACCTGTGTCCCCCTGTGTAATTGACTCTTCCACCCTGGGGAAAAGTCTGTATGTCTTTGTGTGTGTGTAAGAGTGAGTGTGTGAGTGTGTTTGTGAGAGAGTGAGTGTGTGAGTGTGTTTGTGAGAGAGTGAGTGTGTGAGTGTGTTTGTGAGAGAGTGAGTGTGTGAGTGTGTTTGTGAGAGAGTGAGCGTGTGAGTGTGTTTGTGAGAGAGTGAGTGTGTTTGTGAGAGAGTGAGTGTGTGAGTGTGTTTGTGAGAGAGTGAGTGTGTGAGTGTGTTTGTGAGAGAGCGAGTGTGTTTGTGAGAGAGTGAGTGTGTGAGTGTGTTTGTGAGAGAGTGAGTGTGTGAGTGTGTTTGTGAGAGAGCGAGTGTGTTTGTGAGAGAGTGAGTGTGTGAGTGTGTTTGTGAGAGAGTGAGTGTGTGAGTGTGTTTGTGAGAGAGTGAGTGTGTGAGTGTGTTTGTGAGAGAGTGAGCGTGTGAGTGTGTTTGTGAGAGAGTGAGTGTGTTTGTGAGAGAGTGAGTGTGTGAGTGTGTTTGTGAGAGAGTGAGTGTGTGAGTGTGTTTGTGAGAGAGCGAGTGTGTTTGTGAGAGAGTGAGTGTGTGAGTGTGTTTGTGAGAGAGTGAGTGTGTGAGTGTGTTTGTGAGAGAGTGAGTGTGTTTGTGAGAGAGTGAGTGTGTGAGTGTGTTTGTGAGAGAGTGAGTGTGTGAGTGTGTTTGTGAGAGAGTGAGTGTGTGAGTGTGTTTGTGAGAGAGTGGGTGTGTGAGTGTGTTTGTGAGAGAGTGAGTGTGTGAGTGTGTTTGTGAGAGAGTGAGTGTGTTTGTGAGAGAGTGAGTGTGTGAGTGTGTTTGTGAGAGAGTGAGTGTGTGAGTGTGTTTGTGAGAGAGTGAGTGTGTGAGTGTGTTTGTGAGAGAGTGGGTGTGTGAGTGTGTTTGTGAGAGAGTGAGTGTGTGAGTGTGTTTGTGAGAGAGTGAGTGTGTTTGTGAGAGAGTGTGTGTGAGTGTGTTTGTGAGAGAGTGAGTGTGTGAGTGTGTTTGTGAGAGAGTGAGAGTGTTTGTGAGAGAGTGAGTGTGTGAGTGTGTATGTGAGAGAGTGAGTGTGTGAGTGTGTTTGTGAGAGAGTGAGTGTGTGAGTGTGTTTGTGAGAGAGTGTGTGTGTGAGTGTGTTTGTGAGAGAGACAGTGTGTGAGTGTGTTTGTGAGAGAGTGAGTGTGTGAGTGTGTTTGTGAGAGAGTGAGTGTGTGAGTGTGTTTGTGAGAGAGTGAGTGTGTTTGTGAGAGTGTGTGAGTGTGTTTGTGAGAGAGTGAGTGTGTGAGTGTGTTTGTGAGAGAGTGAGTGTGTGAGTGTGTTTGTGAGAGAGTGAGTGTGTGAGTGTGTTTGTGAGAGAGTGAGTGTGTGAGTGTGTTTGTGAGAGAGTGAGTGTGTGAGTGTGTTTGTGAGAGAGTGAGTGTGTTTGTGAGAGAGAGTGTGTGAGTGTGTTTGTGAGAGAGTGAGTGTGTGAGTGTGTTTGTGAGAGAGACAGTGTGTGTGTGTGTTTGTGAGAGAGTGAGTGTGTTTGTGAGAGAGAGTGTGTGAGTGTGTTTGTGAGAGAGTGAGTGTGTGAGTGTGTTTGTGAGAGAGTGAGTGTGTGAGTGTGTTTGTGAGAGAGTGAGTGTGTGAGTGTGTTTGTGAGAGAGTGAGTATGTTTGTGAGAGAGACAGTGTGTGTGTGTGTTTGTGAGAGAGTGAGTGTGTGAGTGTGTTTGTGAGAGAGTGAGTGTGTGAGTGTGTTTGTGAGAGAGACAGTGTGTGTGTGTGTTTGTGAGAGAGTGAGTGTGTTTGTGAGAGAGAGTGTGTGAGTGTGTTTGTGAGAGAGTGAGTGTGTGAGTGTGTTTGTGAGAGAGTGAGTGTGTGAGTGTGTTTGTGAGAGAGTGAGTATGTTTGTGAGAGAGACAGTGTGTGTGTGTGTTTGTGAGAGAGTGAGTGTGTTTGTGAGAGAGAGTGTGTGAGTGTGTTTGTGAGAGAGTGAGTGTGTGAGTGTGTTTGTGAGAGAGTGAGTGTGTGAGTGTGTTTGTGAGAGAGACAGTGTGTGTGTGTGTTTGTGAGAGAGTGAGTGTGTGAGTGTGTTTGTGAGAGAGTGAGTGTGTGAGTGTGTTTGTGAGAGAGAGAGTGTGTGAGTGTGTTTGTGAGAGAGTGAGTGTGTGAGTGTGTTTGTGAGAGAGTGAGTGTGTGAGTGTGTTTGTGAGAGAGAGAGTGTGTGAGTGTGTTTGTGAGAGAGTGAGTGTGTGAGTGTGTTTGTGAGAGAGTGAGTGTCTGAGTGAGAGAGTGAGTCTGTGTTTAAGAAGAGAAATAGACTCCTGGAAGGGGATGAAGAGTGACAGGGAAATGTTGGGAGAATGGGTTTGAGAAATTTATCAGCCAGGATCAAATGGTGGAGCAGGTTTAATGGGTCAAATGGCCTAATTCTGCTCCTGTGCAACCATGTGTGTGAAAGTGTTTGTGTGAGGGGTGGGAGGGTTAGGGGGAATGTGAGGATAAACCTTTTTTTACCCAGAGAGGTGTGACAGTCTGGAATCCGCTGCCTGGGAGGGTGGGGGTGGCGGGATAGAACATAGAACATAGAACATAGAACATTACAGCACAAACAGGCCCTTCGGCCCTCGAGTTGAGCCGATCACATCAACCCCACCAATCTATAGACCTATCTATAACCCCCAATCCCATTAAACCCCATATACTCATCCAGAAGTCTTTTAAAAGACCCCAGCGAGTTCGCCTCCACCACCGACGACGGCAGCCGATTCCATTCACTCACCACCCTCTGAGTGAAAAACTTACCCCTAACATCACCTCTGTACTTCCCTCCCCGCACCTTAAATCTGTGTCCTCTCGTAGCGACCATTTCAACCCGGGGAAATAGCCTCTGAGAGTCCACCCTATCTATTCCTCTCAACATTTTATAAACTTCTATCAGGTCGCCTCTCAACCTTCGCCTCTCCAGGGAAAAGAGTCCCAGCTCCCTCAACCTATCTTCATAAGGCATGCCTCCCAGTCCAGGCAACATCCTTGTAAATCTCCTCTGTACCCTTTCAATAGCTTCTACATCTTTCCTATAGTGAGGCGACCAGAACTGCGCACAGTACTCCAAATGAGGCCTGACGAAGGTCTTATAAAGTTGCAGCATTACCTCCCGACTCCTAAACCCAATCCCTCGATTAATGAAGGCCAGTACATGCCTCACATCCTTGAAGAAGTCTCCAGATGAGCACTTGGCATATCATAACATTCAGGGTATGGACCAAGGGCTGGGAAAAGGGATTAGATGGGCAGGTCAGCTGTTTCTAATGTGTCAGTGTAGACTCGATGGGCTGAAGGGCCTCTTGTACACTGGATGGTTCTGTGTGAGTGTCTGAGTGGTTGAGAGTGTGTGTGTGTCTCTGTGTTGCAGGGTGTGTGTAGATTAGTGTGTGTGTGTCTCTGTGTTGCAGAGTGTGTGTAGATTAGTGTGTGTGTGTCTCTGTGTTGCAGGGTGTGTGTAGATTAGTGTGTGTGTGTCTCTGTGTTGCAGAGTGTGTGTAGATTAGTGTGTGTGTGTGTCTCTGTGTTGCAGAGTGTGTGTAGATTAGTGTGTGTGTGTCGCTGTGTTGCAGAGTGTGTGTAGATTAGTGTGTGTGTGTCTCTGTGTTGCAGAGTGTGTGTAGATTAGTGTGTGTGTGTCTCTGTGTTGCAGAGTGTGTGTAGATTAGTGTGTGTGTGTGTCTCTGTGTTGCAGAGTGTGTGTAGATTAGTGTGTGTGTGTCTCTGTGTTGCAGAGTGTGTGTAGATTAGTGTGTGTGTGTCTCTGTGTTGCAGAGTGTGTGTAGATTAGTGTGTGTGTCTCTGTGTTGCAGAGTGTATGTAGATTAGTGTGTGTGTGTCTCTGTGTTGCAGAGTGTGTGTAGATTAGTGTGTGTGTGTCTCTGTGTTGCAGAGTGTGTGTAGATTAGTGTGTGTGTGTCTCTGTGTTGCAGAGTGTGTGTAGATTAGTGTGTGTGTGTCTCTGTGTTGCAGAGTGTGTGTAGATTAGTGTGTGTGTGTGTCTCTGTGTTGCAGAGTGTGTGTAGATTAGTGTGTGTGTGTCTCTGTGTTGCAGAGTGTGTGTAGATTAGTGTGTGTGTGTCTCTGTGTTGCAGAGTGTGTGTAGATTAGTGTGTGTGTGTCTCTGTGTTGCAGAGTGTATGTAGATTAGTGTGTGTGTGTCTCTGTGTTGCAGAGTGTGTGTAGATTAGTGTGTGTGTGTCTCTGTGTTGCAGAGTGTGTGTAGATTAGTGTGTGTGTGTCTCTGTGTTGCAGAGTGTGTGTAGATTAGTGTGTGTGTGTCTCTGTGTTGCAGGGTGTGTGTAGATTAGTGTGTGTGTGTCTCTGTGTTGCAGTGTGTATGTAGATTAGTGTGTGTGCGTGTCTCTGTGTTGCAGAGTGTGTGTAGGTTAGTGTGTGTGTTCTCTGTGCTGCAGAGTGTGTGTAGATTAGTGTGTGTGTGTCTCTGTGTTGCAGAGTGTGTGTAGATTAGTGTGTGTGTGTCTCTGTGTTGCAGAGTGTGTGTAGGTTAGTGTGTGTGTTCTCTGTGTTGCAGAGTGTGTGTAGATTAGTGTGTGTGTGTCTCTGTGTTGCAGAGTGTGTGTAGATTAGTGTGTGTGTGTGTCTCTGTGTTGCAGAGTGTGTGTAGATTAGTGTGTGTGTGTCTCTGTGTTGCAGAGTGTGTGTAGATTAGTGTGTGTGTCTCTGTGTTGCAGAGTGTGTGTAGATTAGTGTGTGTGTGTGTCTCTGTGTTGCAGAGTGTGTGTAGATTAGTGTGTGTGTGTCTCTGTGTTGCAGAGTGTGTGTAGATTAGTGTGTGTGTGTCTCTGTGTTGCAGAGTGTGTGTAGATTAGTGTGTGTGTGTCTCTGTGTTGCAGTGTGTATGTAGATTAGTGTGTGTGTGTCTCTGTGTTGCAGAGTGTGTGTAGATTAGTGTGTGTGTGTCTCTGTGTTGCAGAGTGTGTGTAGATTAGTGTGTGTGTGTCTCTGTGTTGCAGAGTGTGTGTAGATTAGTGTGTGTGTGTCTCTGTGTTGCAGAGTGTGTGTAGATTAGTGTGTGTGTGTCTCTGTGTTGCAGAGTGTGTGTAGATTAGTGTGTGTGTGTCTCTGTGTTGCAGAGTGTGTGTAGATTAGTGTATGTGTGTCTCTGTGTTGCAGAGTGTGTGTAGATTAGTGTGTGTGTGTCTCTGTGTTGCAGAGTGTGTGTAGGTTAGTGTGTGTGTGTCTCTGTGTTGCAGAGTGTGTGTAGGTTAGTGTGTGTGTGTCTCTGTGTTGCAGAGTGTGTGTAGATTATTGTGTGTGTGTCTCTGTGTTGCAGAGTGTGTGTAGGTTAGTGTGTGTGTGTCTCTGTGTTGCAGAGTGTGTGTAGATTAGTGTGTGTGTGTCTCTGTGTTGCAGAGTGTGTGTAGATTAGTGTGTGTGTGTCTCTGTGTTGCAGAGTGTGTGTAGATTAGTGTGTGTGTGTCTCTGTGTTGCAGAGTGTGTGTAGATTAGTGTGTGTGTGTCTCTGTGTTGCAGAGTGTGTGTAGATTAGTGTGTGTGTGTCTCTGTGTTGCAGAGTGTGTGTAGATTAGTGTGTGTGTGTCTCTGTGTTGCAGGGTGTGTGTAGATTAGTGTGTGTGTGTCTCTGTGTTGCAGAGTGTGTGTAGATTAGTGTGTGTGTGTCTCTGTGTTGCAGAGTGTGTGTAGATTAGTGTGTGTGTGTGTCTCTGTGTTGCAGAGTGTGTGTAGATTAGTGTGTGTGTGTCTCTGTGTTGCAGAGTGTGTGTAGATTAGTGTGTGTGTGTCTCTGTGTTGCAGAGTGTGTGTAGATTAGTGTGTGTGTGTCTCTGTGTTGCAGAGTGTGTGTAGGTTAGTGTGTGTGTGTCTCTGTGTTGCAGTGTGTGTGTAGATTAGTGTGTGTGTGTCTCTGTGTTGCAGAGTGTGTGTAGGTTAGTGTGTGTGTGTCTCTGTGTTGCAGAGTGTGTGTAGATTAGTGTGTGTGTGTCTCTGTGTTGCAGAGTGTGTGTAGATTAGTGTGTGTGTGTCTCTGTGTTGCAGAGTGTGTGTAGATTAGTGTGTGTGTGTCTCTGTGTTGCAGGGTGTGTGTAGATTAGTGTGTGTGTGTCTCTGTGTTGCAGAGTGTGTGTAGATTAGTGTGTGTGTGTCTCTGTGTTGCAGGGTGTGTGTAGATTAGTGTGTGTGTGTCTCTGTGTTGCAGAGTGTGTGTAGATTAGTGTGTGTGTGTCTCTGTGTTGCAGAGTGTGTGTAGATTAGTGTGTGTGTGTCTCTGTGTTGCAGAGTGTGTGTAGATTAGTGTGTGTGTGTCTCTGTGTTGCAGAGTGTGTGTAGATTAGTGTGTGTGTGTGTCTCTGTGTTGCAGAGTGTGTGTAGATTAGTGTGTGTGTGTCTCTGTGTTGCAGAGTGTGTGTAGATTAGTGTGTGTGTGTGTCTCTGTGTTGCAGAGTGTGTGTAGATTAGTGTGTGTGTGTGTCTCTGTGTTGCAGAGTGTGTGTAGATTAGTGTGTGTGTGTGTCTCTGTGTTGCAGAGTGTGTGTAGATTAGTGTGTGTGTGTGTGTCTCTGTGTTGCAGGGTGTGTGTAGATTAGTGTGTGTGTGTCTCTGTGTTGCAGAGTGTGTGTAGGTTAGTGTGTGTGTGTCTCTGTGTTGCAGAGTGTGTGTAGATTAGTGTGTGTGTGTCTCTGTGTTGCAGAGTGTGTGTAGATTAGTGTGTGTGTGTCTCTGTGTTGCAGAGTGTGTGTAGATTAGTGTGTGTGTGTCTCTGTGTTGCAGAGTGTGTGTAGATTAGTGTGTGTGTGTGTCTCTGTGTTGCAGAGTGTGTGTAGATTAGGATTAGTGTGTGTGTGTGTCTCTGTGTTGCAGAGTGTGTGTAGATTAGTGTGTGTGTGTCTCTGTGTTGCAGAGTGTGTGTAGATTAGTGTGTGTGTGTGTCTCTGTGTTGCAGAGTGTGTGTAGATTAGTGTGTGTGTGTGTCTCTGTGTTGCAGGGTGTGTGTAGATTAGTGTGTGTGTGTTTCTGTGTTGCAGTGTGTGTAGATGTGTGTGTGTGTCTCTGTGTTGCAGAGTGTGTGTAGATTAGTGTGTGTGTGTCTCTGTGTTGCAGAGTGTGTGTAGATTAGTGTGTGTGTGTCTCTGTGTTGCAGAGTGTGTGTAGATTAGTGTGTGTGTGTCTCTGTGTTGCAGAGTGTGTGTAGATTAGTGTGTGTGTGTCTCTGTGTTGCAGAGTGTGTGTAGATTAGTGTGTGTGTGTGTCTCTGTGTTGCAGAGTGTGTGTAGATTAGGATTAGTGTGTGTGTGTGTCTCTGTGTTGCAGAGTGTGTGTAGATTAGTGTGTGTGTGTCTCTGTGTTGCAGAGTGTGTGTAGATTAGTGTGTGTGTGTGTCTCTGTGTTGCAGAGTGTGTGTAGATTAGTGTGTGTGTGTGTCTCTGTGTTGCAGGGTGTGTGTAGATTAGTGTGTGTGTGTTTCTGTGTTGCAGTGTGTGTAGATGTGTGTGTGTGTCTCTGTGTTGCAGAGTGTGTGTAGATTAGTGTGTGTGTGTCTCTGTGTTGCAGAGTGTGTGTAGATTAGTGTGTGTGTGTGTCTCTGTGTTGCAGAGTGTGTGTAGATTAGTGTGTGTGTGTCTCTGTGTTGCAGAGTGTGTGTAGATTAGTGTGTGTGTGTCTCTGTGTTGCAGAGTGTGTGTAGATTAGTGTGTGTGTGTGTCTCTGTGTTGCAGAGTGTGTGTAGATTAGTGTGTGTGTGTCTCTGTGTTGCAGAGTGTGTGTAGATTAGTGTGTGTGTGTCTCTGTGTTGCAGAGTGTGTGTAGATTAGTGTGTGTGTGTCTCTGTGTTGCAGGGTGTGTGTAGATTAGTGTGTGTGTGTCTCTGTGTTGCAGAGTGTGTGTAGATTAGTGTGTGTGTGTCTCTGTGTTGCAGAGTGTGTGTAGATTAGTGTGTGTGTGTCTCTGTGTTGCAGAGTGTGTGTAGGTTAGTGTGTGTGTGTCTCTGTGTTGCAGGGTGTGTGTAGATTAGTGTGTGTGTGTTGCAGAGTGTGTGTAGATTAGTGTGTGTGTGTTGCAGAGTGTGTGTAGATTAGTGTGTGTGTGTTGCAGAGTGTGTGTAGATTAGTGTGTGTGTGTTGCAGAGTGTGTGTAGATTAGTGTGTGTGTGTTGCAGAGTGTGTGTAGATTAGTGTGTGTGTGTTGCAGGGTGTGTGTTCAGTGTGTGTGAACCATACCTGCAGTAGATTTCTGTGTCTCTCGGTCTCCGTGAGGATCCTGTTCCTGATTTCCAGCAGCAGCTGCTCACCCTCCTGGAGCGATTTACAGATTACCCACAGAGTCCGGGATAATGTTAAACCTGAGAGAGAGAGACCATCCGAGGGCGAGGGTCACTCCCAGACCATCCGAGGGCGAGGGTCACTCCCAGTCCATCCGAGAGTGAGGGTCACTCCCAGACCAACCGAGGGTGAGGGTCACTCCCAGACCATCCGAGAGTGAGGGTCACTCCCAGACCATCCGAGAGTGAGGGTCACTCCCAGACCAACCGAGGGTGAGGGTCACTCCCAGACCAACCGAGGGTGATGGTCACTCCCAGACCAACCGAGGGTGAGGGTCACTCCCAGACCATCCGAGGGTGAGGGTCACTCCCAGACCAACCGAGGGTGAGGGTCACTCCCAGACCAACCGAGGGTGAGGGTCACTCCCAGACCAACCGAGGGTGAGGGTCACTCCCAGACCAACCGAGGGTGAGGGTCACTCCCAGACCAACCGAGAGTGAGGGTCACTCCCAGACCATCCGAGGGTGAGGGTCACTCCCAGACCATCCGAGGGTGAGGGTCACTCCCAGACCAACCGAGGGTGAGGGTCACTCCCAGACCAACCGAGGGTGAGGGTCACTCCCAGACCAACCGAGGGTGAGGGTCACTCCCAGACCAACCGAGGGTGAGGGTCACTCCCAGACCAACCGAGGGTGAGGGTCACTCCCAGACCAACCGAGGGAGAGGGTCGTTCCCGGACCATCCCAGGGTGAGGGTCACTCCCAGTCCAACCGAGGGAGAGGGTCGTTCCCGGACCATCCCAGGGAGAGGGTCGTTCCCAGACCATCCCAGGGTGAGGGTCACTCCCAGTCCAACCGAGAGTGAGGGTCGTTCCCGGACCATCCCAGGGTGAGGGTCACTCCCAGTCCAACCGAGGGAGAGGGTCGTTCCCAGACCATCCCAGGGTGAGGGTCATTCCCGGACCATCCCAGGGTGAGGGTCGTTCCCGGACCATCCCAGGGAGAGGGTCGTTCCCAGACCATCCCAGGGTGAGGGTCACTCCCAGTCCAACCGAGGGAGAGGGTCGTTCCCAGACCATCCGAGGGAGAGGGTCGTTCCCAGACCATCCCAGGGTGAGGGTCGTTCCCGGACCATCCCAGGGAGAGGGTCGTTCCCGGACCATCCCAGGGAGAGGGTCGTTCCCGGACCATCCCAGGGCGAGGATCGTTCCCGGACCATCCCAGGGTGAGGGTCGTTCCCGGACCATCCGAGGGAGAGGGTCGTTCCCGGACCATCCCAGGGTGAGGGTCGTTCCCGGACCATCCCAGGGTGAGGGTCGTTCCCGGACCATCCCAGGGAGAGGGTCGTTCCCGGACCATCCCAGGGTGAGGGTCACTCCCAGTCCAACCGAGGGTGAGGGTCGTTCCCGGACCATCCGAGGGAGAGGGTCGTTCCCGGACCATCCGAAGGTGAGGGTCGTTCCCGGACCATCCCAGGGAGAGGGTCGTTCCCGGACCATCCCAGGGTGAGGGTCGTTCCCGGACCATCCGAGGGTGAGGGTAGTTCCCGGACCATCTCAGGGAGAGGGTCGTTCCCGGACCATCCCAGGGAGAGGGTCGTTCCCGGACCATCCCAGGGAGAGGGTCGTTCCCGGACCATCCCAGGGAGAGGGTCGTTCCCGGACCATCCCAGGGAGAGGGTCGTTCCCGGACCATCCCAGGGAGAGGGTCGTTCCTTAACCATCCCAGGGAGAGGGTCGTTCCCGGACCATCCGAGGGCGAGGGTCGTTCCCGGACCATCCGAGGGAGAGGGTCGTTCCCGGACCATCCCAGGGCGAGGGTCATTCCCGGACCATCCCAGGGAGAGGGTCGTTCCTTAACCATCCCAGGGAGAGGGTCGTTCCCGGACCATCCCAGGGAGAGGGTCGTTCCCGGACCATCCCAGGGTGAGGGTCGTTCCCGGACCATCCGAGGGCGAGGGTTGTTCCCGGACCATCCCAGGGAGAGGGTCGTTCCTTAACCATCCCAGGGAGAGGGTCGTTCCCGGACCATCCCAGGGTGAGGGTCGTTCCCGGACCATCCCAGGGTGAGGGTCGTTCCCGGACCATCCGAGGGCGAGGGTCATTCCCGGACCATCCCAGGGAGAGGGTCGTTCCTTAACCATCCCAGGGAGAGGGTCGTTCCCGGACCATCCCAGGGAGAGGGTCGTTCCCGGACCATCCCAGGGTGAGGGTCGTTCCCGGACCATCCCAGGGAGAGGGTCGTTCCCGGACCATCCCAGGGAGAGGGTCGTTCCCGGACCATCCCAGGGCGAGGATCGTTCCCGGACCATCCCAGAGCGAGGGTCGTTCCCGGACCATCCGAGGGAGAGGGTCGTTCCCGGACCATCCCAGAGCGAGGGTCGTTCCCGGACCATCCCAGAGCGAGGGTCGTTCCCGGACCATCCCAGAGCGAGGATCGTTCCCGGACCATCCCAGAGCGAGGCTCGTTCCCGGACCATCCCAGGGCGAGGGTCGTTCCCGGACTATCCCAGGGTGAGGATCGTTCCCGGATCATCCCAGAGCGAGGATCGTTCCCGGACCATCCCAGAGCGAGGCTCGTTCCCGGACCATCCCAGAGCGAGGGTCGTTCCCGGACCATCCCAGAGCGAGGGTCGTTCCCGGACCATCCCAGAGCGAGGATCGTTCCCGGACCATCCCAGAGCGAGGCTCGTTCCCGGACTATCCCAGGGCGAGGGTCGTTCCCGGACCATCCCAGGGTGAGGATCGTTCCCGGACCATCCCAGAGCGAGGGTCGTTCCCGGACTATCCCAGGGCGAGGGTCGTTCCCGGACCAGCCCCTGTCCCACCCACACCCCCACATCCTCCCCATCCCCCCACACCCCCCCTGGGAACTCAGCTAATGATACCCTTTGGGGGAAGCACTGAGGGTGGTGGGTGCAGGATGTGCTCTGGGTGGGGAATTCAGTGTCCATCACCAAGACTGCTTCATCTTCACCTTCCCTCCATCATCTCATTCACCGCTCCTCACAAACTGAAACAACCCAGGTCTGAATGCAGCACGATCCGGACAATATCCAGGTTTGGGCTGATAACTGGCAGTAACATTCACACCACACAACAGCCAGACAATAACCACCACCAACCCCAAAAATTTAACCATTATTCCCTGATATTCAATGGTGTTACCATCACTGAATCCCCATTGTCAATATCCTGGGGATTATCACTGAGCAGAAACACCGCAATAACCGTACAAACACTGGGGCTACCGGAGCAGATCAGAGACTGGGAATCCTGCAGTGAGGAACTCACCTCCTGACTCCCCAAAACCTTTCCACCGTCTACAAGGTACAAGCCAGCAGTGTGATGGAATACTCCCCACTTGCCTGGATGGGTGCAGCTCCAACATTCCAGAAGCTCAACACCATCCAGGATAAAGCAGCCCCACTTGATCAGCACCCCATCCACAAACATCCACTCCCTCCACCACCAACACACAGTGACAGCCGTGTGTACCATCTACAAGATGCACTGCAGCAACTCACCAAGGCTCCTTAGGCAGCACCTTCCAAACCCACCACCACTTCCATCGAGAAGGACAGGAGCAGCAGATACCTGGGAACACCCCCCACCTGGAGATTCCCCTCCGGGTCACTCACTATCCTGATTTGGAAATATATCGGCCGTTCCTTCACTGTCACTGGGTCAGAATCCTGGAACTTGCTTCTGATTCTGAAAAGCCATTTAATGTCCCTGTTCTTTTTAACCAATAGAATAACAGAATAGTTTTAGTGTAGGAGAGAGTTTGGGCTGACAATGTACGGTTAATAACAGGAGGAGGTCTGTGCTTGATGCAGTGTAATGGTGAGAGGTATAAAGTGGTATGTTTTGGAAGGAGATAGTGGTAATTGTTACTGTCTTGGTAATTCAGAGATCCAGGGGAAAGCTCTGGGGACCCGACTTCAAATTCCACCATTGAATTCAATAAAAGTCTGGAATTAAAATTCTAATAATGGCCATGAAAGCATTGTCGATTGTTATAAAAACCTTCCGGGCTCAGTAATATCCCTTCGGGAAAGAAAGAACAAAGACAATTCCAGCACAGGAACAGGCCCTTCGGCCCCTCCGTGCCTGCACTGACCATGCTGCCCCCGACTGAACTAAAACCCCCTCCCCTTCCGGGGACCATATCCCTCTATTCCCATCCTATCTGCTGTCTTTACCCAGTCTGGCTCCAGGAAAACATCCTGAAGCCCTTCCCAAGAGAAGCTGTGCCAGGGATTCACTCAAATCGTTCCAGGGAGTTCAGTGAATGTGGAGAGGCTGCGATTATTGTCCTCGGAGCAGAGGACAGAATCAGAGGTGTTTTTTGATGGAGAAAATGATGTGAAAATGTCCTCAGTGAAGGACAGAGGGACAGAGATTGAAGGTGAGTCAGAAAAGGAGATGTGAAAACACACTTTACACAGTGAGTTATTGTGATCTGGAAGGTGCTGCCTGAATAGAGAGTGGAATCAGATTCAAGAGAAACTTTCAAAGGAATTGGGTAAGTACGTGAAGAGCTGATATTTACAGGGCTACAGAAATAGAGTAGGCAGTTATTAGGAAAGCTCCTTTGAAGATGTACAGATGGTCATTTTCATTGTCACACTCACATTTCCATGTAGAGGCTGGCCACTTCACGAAGGTGTTTCAATTCAGAAAGAGTGTCCTGGAGTTCCCTCGGTGAGTTTCTCATCCAGCCAATCACACTGAAACAATCCAATGTTCCTGCTGCTTCTTGATGAACCTTCTGTTCCTGCAGCCCAGAGAGTGCTGCCTTCCACAGAGAATAGACAAGGTCACAAGTATTGGACAGGAATACAAACAGGGTCATTAGATAGAGAATTAAACTGCCTATGTCCCTTCAAACGATCCCAGAGCAGCTTTAACTTCAGCTTGTGGGTTGTGGAGAACAGCGAACCCCATCGACAATCAGGCAGGATTCAGCTAGAAAATTCCATCCTGTGTGTTCAGATAGGAGGGAGGAAGGAACTGGAGTTGGGGCCTGGGTCAGGTCAGCAATATTAGAAACTGGGAACAACAGGAGAACAGTCTGCTCCACGTTCAATATGATCAGAGTTAATCCTCAATCTTTATGTCATATTCCTGCTTTCTCCAAACCCTTGATGCCATTAAAATGTCCATTTCAATCCCAATAATGCACCTAGTTTGGGGGCGTTTAAGAGATCTGTGGATAGGTTTATGGATGAAAAGGAATTGGTTTAGGCTAATGGGTCATTGTTTTGTAACTGGTCGGCGCAACATCGTGGGCCGAAGGGCCTGTTCTGCGCTGTAATGTTCTATGTTCTATGTTCTATGACTCTTCCATAGAACAGTTCTGCAGAAGCATCAAACAGGCACAAAACATTAACTCTCTTTCTCTGAAGGTGTTGCCAGATCTGCTGCCATCTCCAGTATTTCATGTTTTTAGTTCAGATTTCCAGTATCCACAGTCTTTTGTTTTATCAGCTTATTGAATGGAGCAAGCTTGATGATAAAAGATCCTCTCTACACTGTCCCCATCAAACACTCCCAGGACAGGTACAGCACGGGGTTAGATACAGAGTAAAGCTCCCTCTACACTGTCCCCCCCATCAAACACTCCCAGGACAGGTACAGCATGGGGTTAGATACAGAGTAAAGCTCCCTCTACACTGTCCCCATCAAACACTCCCAGGACAGGTACAGCACGGGGTTAGATACAGAGTAAAGCGCCCTCTACACTGTCCCCATCAAACAATCCCAGGACAGGTACAGCACGGGGTTAGATACAGAGTAAAGCTTCCTCTACACTGTCCCCCCATCAAACACTCCCAGGACAGGTACAGCACGGGGTTAGATACAGAGTAAAGCTCCCTCTACACTGTCCCCATCAAACACTCCCAGGGCAGGTACAGCACGGGGTTAGATACAGAGTAAAGCTCCCTCTACACTGTCCCCATCAAACACTCCCAGGACAGGTACAGCACGGGGTTAGATACAGAGTAAAGCTCCCTCTACATTGTCCCCATCAAACACTCCCAGGACAGGTACAGCACAGGGTTAGATACAGAGTAAAGCTCCCTCTACACTGTCCCCATCAAACACTCCCAGGACAGGTACAGCACGGGGTTAGATACAGAGTAAAGCTCCCTCTACACTGTCCCCCATCAAACACTCCCAGGACAGGTACAGCACGGGGTTAGATACAGAGTAAAGCTCCCTCTACACTGTCCCCCCATCAAACACTCCCAGGACAGGGACAGCACGGGGTTAGATACAGAGTAAAGCTCCCTCTACACTGTCCCCCCATCAAACACTCCCAGGACAGGTACAGCACTGGGTTAGATACAGAGTAAAGCTCCCTCTACACAGTCCGCATCAAACACTCCAGGACAGGTACAGCACAGGGTTAGATACACAGTAAAGCTCCCTCTACACTGTCCCCATCAAACACTCCCAGGACAGGTACAGCACGGGGTTAGATACAGAGTAAAGCTCCCTCTACACTGTCCCCATCAAACACTCCCAGGACAGGTACAGCACGGGGTTAGATACAGAGTAAAGCTCCCTCTACACTGTCCCCATCAAACACTCCCAGGACAGGTACAGCACGGGGTTAGATACAGAGTAAAGCTCCCTCTACACTGTCCCCCATCAAACACTCCCAGGACAGATACAGCACGGGGTCAGATACAGAGTAAAGCATCCACTACACTGTCCCCCATCAAACACTCCCAGGACAGGTACAGCACGGGGTTAGATACAGAGTAAAGCTCCCTCTACACTGTCCCCATCAAACACACCCAGGACAGGTACAGCACAGGGTTAGATACAGAGTAAAGCTCCCTCTACACTGTCCCCCATCAAACACTCCCAGGACAGGTACAGCATGGGGTTAGATACAGAGTAAAGCTCCCTCTACACTGTCCCCATCAAACACACCCAGGACAGGTACAGCACAGGGTTAGATACAGAGTAAAGCTCCCTCTACACTGTCCCCCCATCAAACACTCCCAGGACAGGTACAGCAGGGGTTAGATACAGAGTAAAGCTCCCTCTACACTGTCCCCCATCAAACACTCCCAGGACAGGTACAGCACGGGGTTAGATACAGAGTAAAGCTCCCTCTACACTGTCCCCCCATCAAACACTCCCAGGACAGGTACAGCACGGGGTTAGATACAGAGTAAAGCTCCCTCTACACTGTCCCCCCCATCAAACACTCCCAGGACAGGTACAGCACAGGGTTAGATACAGAGTAAAGCTCCCTCTACACTGTCCCTCCATCAAACACTCCCAGGACAGGTACAGCATGGGGTTAGATACAGAGTAAAGCTCCCTCTATACTGTCCCTATCAAACACTCCCAGGACAGGTACAGCACGGGGTTAGATACAGAGTAAAGCTCCCTCTACACTGTCCCCCCATCAAACACTCCCAGGACAGGTACAGCACGGGGTTAGATACAGAGTAAAGCTCCTTCTACACTGTCCCCATCAAACACTCCAGGACAGGTACAGCACGGGGTTAGATACAGAGTAAAGCTCCCTCTACACTGTCCCCATCAAACACTCCAGGACAGGTACAGCACGGGGTTAGATACAGAGTAAAGCTCCCTCTACACTGTCCCCATCAAACACTCCCAGGACAGGTACAGCACGGGGTTAGAAACAGAGTAAAGCTCCCTCCACACTGTCCCCCATCAAACACTCCCAGGACAGGTACAGCACGGGGTTAGATACAGAGTAAAGCTCCCTCTACACTGTCCCCATCAAACACTCCCAGGACAGGTACAGCATGGGGTTAGATACAGAGTAAAGCTCCCTCTACACTGTCCCCATCAAACACTCCCAGGACAGGTACAGCATGGGGTTAGATACAGAGTAAAGCTCCCTCTACACTGTCCCCATCAAACACACCCAGGACAGGTACAGCACAGGGTTAGATACAGAGTAAAGCTCCCTCTACACTGTCCCCCCATCAAACACTCCCAGGACAGGTACAGCACGGGGTTAGATACAGAGTAAAGCTCCCTCTACACTGTCCCCCATCAAACACTCCCAGGACAGGTACAGCACGGGGTTAGATACAGAGTAAAGCTCCCTCTACACTGTCCCCCCATCAAACACTCCCAGGACAGGTACAGCACGGGGTTAGATACAGAGTAAAACTCTCTCTACACTGTCCCCCCATCAAACACTCCCAGGACAGGTACAGCACGGGGTTAGATACAGAGTAAAGCTCCCTCTACACTGTCCCCCCCATCAAACACTCCCAGGACAGGTACAGCACAGGGTTAGATACAGAGTAAAGCTCCCTCTACACTGTCCCTCCATCAAACACTCCCAGGACAGGTACAGCATGGGGTTAGATACAGAGTAAAGCTCCCTCTATACTGTCCCTATCAAACACTCCCAGGACAGGTACAGCACGGGGTTAGATACAGAGTAAAGCTCCCTCTACACTGTCCCCCCATCAAACACTCCCAGGACAGGTACAGCACGGGGTTAGATACAGAGTAAAGCTCCTTCTACACTGTCCCCATCAAACACTCCAGGACAGGTACAGCACGGGGTTAGATACAGAGTAAAGCTCCCTCTACACTGTCCCCATCAAACACTCCCAGGACAGGTACAGCACGGGGTTAGAAACAGAGTAAAGCTCCCTCCACACTGTCCCCATCAAACACTCCCAGGACAGGTACAGCACGGGGTTAGATACAGAGTAAAGCTCCCTCTACACTGTCCCCCATCAAACACTCCCAGGACAGGTACAGCACGGGGTTAGATACAGAGTAAAGCTCCCTCTACACTGTCCGCCCATCAAACACTCCCAGGACAGGTACAGCACGGGGTTAGATACAGAGTAAAGCTCCCTCTACACTGTCCCCCATCAAACACTCCCAGGACAGGTACAGCACGGGGTTAGATACAGAGTAAAGCTCCCTCTACACTGTCCCCCATCAAACACTCCCAGGACAGGTACAGCACGGGGTTAGATACAGAGTAAAGCTCCCTCTACACTGTCCGCCCATCAAACACTCCCAGGACAGGTACAGCACGGGGTTAGATACAGAGTAAAGCTCCCTCTACACTGTCCCCCATCAAACACTCCCAGGACAGGTACAGCACGGGGTTAGATACAGAGTAAAGCTCCCTCTACACTGTCCCTCCATCAAACACTCCCAGGACAGGTACAGCATGGGGTTAGATACAGAGTAAAGCTCCCTCTATACTGTCCCTATCAAACACTCCCAGGACAGGTACAGCACGGGGTTAGATACAGAGTAAAGCTCCCTCTACACTGTCCCCCCATCAAACACTCCCAGGACAGGTACAGCACGGGGTTAGATACAGAGTAAAGCTCCTTCTACACTGTCCCCATCAAACACTCCAGGACAGGTACAGCACGGGGTTAGATACAGAGTAAAGCTCCCTCTACACTGTCCCCATCAAACACTCCAGGACAGGTACAGCACGGGGTTAGATACAGAGTAAAGCTCCCTCTACACTGTCCCCATCAAACACTCCCAGGACAGGTACAGCACGGGGTTAGAAACAGAGTAAAGCTCCCTCCACACTGTCCCCCATCAAACACTCCCAGGACAGGTACAGCACGGGGTTAGATACAGAGTAAAGCATCCACTACACTGTCCCCCATCAAACACTCCCAGGACAGGTACAGCATGGGGTTAGATACAGAGTAAAGCTCCCTCTACACTGTCCCCATCAAACACACCCAGGACAGGTACAGCACAGGGTTAGATACAGAGTAAAGCTCCCTCTACACTGTCCCCCCATCAAACACTCCCAGGACAGGTACAGCACGGGGTTAGATACAGAGTAAAGCTCCCTCTACACTGTCCCCCATCAAACACTCCCAGGACAGGTACAGCACGGGGTTAGATACAGAGTAAAGCTCCCTCTACACTGTCCCCCCATCAAACACTCCCAGGACAGGTACAGCACGGGGTTAGATACAGAGTAAAACTCTCTCTACACTGTCCCCCCATCAAACACTCCCAGGACAGGTACAGCACGGGGTTAGATACAGAGTAAAGCTCCCTCTACACTGTCCCCCCCATCAAACACTCCCAGGACAGGTACAGCACAGGGTTAGATACAGAGTAAAGCTCCCTCTACACTGTCCCTCCATCAAACACTCCCAGGACAGGTACAGCATGGGGTTAGATACAGAGTAAAGCTCCCTCTATACTGTCCCTATCAAACACTCCCAGGACAGGTACAGCACGGGGTTAGATACAGAGTAAAGCTCCCTCTACACTGTCCCCCCATCAAACACTCCCAGGACAGGTACAGCACGGGGTTAGATACAGAGTAAAGCTCCTTCTACACTGTCCCCATCAAACACTCCAGGACAGGTACAGCACGGGGTTAGATACAGAGTAAAGCTCCCTCTACACTGTCCCCATCAAACACTCCCAGGACAGGTACAGCACGGGGTTAGAAACAGAGTAAAGCTCCCTCCACACTGTCCCCATCAAACACTCCCAGGACAGGTACAGCACGGGGTTAGATACAGAGTAAAGCTCCCTCTACACTGTCCCCCATCAAACACTCCCAGGACAGGTACAGCACGGGGTTAGATACAGAGTAAAGCTCCCTCTACACTGTCCGCCCATCAAACACTCCCAGGACAGGTACAGCACGGGGTTAGATACAGAGTAAAGCTCCCTCTACACTGTCCCCCATCAAACACTCCCAGGACAGGTACAGCACGGGGTTAGATACAGAGTAAAGCTCCCTCTACACTGTCCCCCATCAAACACTCCCAGGACAGGTACAGCACGGGGTTAGATACAGAGTAAAGCTCCCTCTACACTGTCCGCCCATCAAACACTCCCAGGACAGGTACAGCACGGGGTTAGATACAGAGTAAAGCTCCCTCTACACTGTCCCCCATCAAACACTCCCAGGACAGGTACAGCACGGGGTTAGATACAGAGGAAAGCTCCCTCTACACTGTCCCCCATCAAACACTCCCAGGACAGGTACAGTACGGGGTTCGATACAGAGTAAAGCTCCCTCTACACTGTCCCCCATCAAACACTCCCAGGACAGGTACAGCACGGAGTTAGATACAGAGTAAAGCTCCATCTATGCTGTTTGTACTGAACTTCAGCAACAGTTTTTAAAGCAGTGACTTACAGAGGTTCTGGTGTTGCTGCCGTTCTTACTGTTTGGGTGGAACTCCTCGAGCCAGGATTGAACAGATTCCATTTTTTGCTTGTGTTTTTCAATATCCTTGTGAATCTGGATATAAAAGTCAGAGTGTGGAAAGGATCATATAGAACGCTGTGCTTACATCAGGATAACATCAGTATGTTTGTGATGGCCCTTCCTCTCCTTGAGAATGTTGTCACCTCTGTTCTAAAGTGAAGGTTGGTTCCCCATCTGAGTACTCAGACTGAAACACCCAAAGAGCAGAAGCTCACTCTATAATCTGTAAAAGAGTGTGTGATACGGTGTAATTGGGATTCGGGAGACATGGCTGCAGGGTGACCAGGGATGGGAATTAAACGTCCCAGGATATTCAATATTTAGGAAGGACAGACATCAAGGAAAAGGTGGTGGAGTGGCACAGCTGGTTAAAGAGGAAATTTACACAATAGTGAGAAAGGATATTCGCTCTGACATCGTGGAGTCTGTATGGGTAGAGTTGAGAAATACCAAGGGACAAAAAATATTAGTGCGTGTGATATACAGACCCCAAACTGCAGCGGTGATGTTGGGAATGGCATTAAACACAAAATTAGAGATGTATGTGATGAGGGAATATCGGTAATGATGGGTGATTTTAATCGACACATAGATTGGGCAAATCAAATTAGCCACAATGCCGCAGAGCAGGAATTCCTGGAGTGTATACGGGATGGTTTTCTTCACCAATATGTGGAGGAACTAACCAGAGAGCAGGCCATCCTCGACTGGGCACTGTGTAATGAGAAGGGAATCATTTCCAATCCAGCTGTACCAGATCCCCTGGGGATGAGCGACTAGAACATGATAGAATTTTTATTCAAGATGGAGAGTGAAGTAGTTGATTCGGAGACTAGGGTGCTGAATCTTTATAAAGGAAACTATGAGAATATGAGGCACGAGTTGGCCTTGACAGATTGGGGAGAGTTACTTAAAGGGATACCAGTGGATAGACAATGGCCAACATTCAGGGAACACATGGGGGAACTGCAGCAACTGTTTATTCCTGTTTGGCACAAAAACAAAATGGGCCAATCCACGGCTTACAAAGGAAATTAGAGAGAGTGTCCGATCTAAGGAAGAAGCATACAGATTGGCCAAGAAAAATAATCGGTCTGAGGATTGGGAGCAGTTTAGAATTCAGCAAAGAAGGACCAAGGGACTGATTAAGAAGGGGAAAATACAGTACGAAAGTAAGCTTGGAGGGAACATAAAGGCTGACTCTAAGAGTTTCTATAGATATGTGAAGAGAAAGAGGTTGGTGAAGACAAATGTAGGTTCTCATGAACTTGATTGAGTTTTTCGAGGAAGTGACAAAGATGATTGATGAGGGTAGGGCAGTGGATGTTGTCTACATGGACTTCAGTAAGGCCTTTGACAAGGTCCCTCATGGCAGACTGGTGCAGAAGGTGAAGTCACACGGGATCAGAGGTGAGCTGGCAAGGTGGATACAGAACTGGCTCGGTCAAAGGAGACAGAGGGTAGCAGTGGAAGGGTGTGTTTCTGAATGGAGGGCTGTGACATGTGATGTTCCTCAGGGATCAGTGCTGGGACAAAGAGATCTATGGGTACATGTTCATAGCTCCTTGAAAGTGGAGTCACAGGTGGACAGAGTGATGAAGAAGGCATTCAGCATGCTTGGTTTCATTGGTCAGAACATTGAATACAGGAGTTGGGACGTCTTGTTGAAGTTGTACAAGACATTGGTAAGGCCACACTTGGAATACTGTGTGCAATTCTGGTCACCCTGTTATAGAAAGGATATTATTAAACTAGAAAGAGTGCAGAAAAGATTTACTAGGATGTTACCAGGACTTGATGGATTGAGTTATAAGGAGAGGCTGGGATAGAACAAAGAACAGTACAGCACAGGAAACAGGCCCTTCGGCCCTCCAAGCCTGCACCGCTCATTGGTCCAACTAGACCATTCTTCTGTATCCCTCCATCCCAGTCACTCATGTGACTATCCAGATAAGTCTTAAACGATCCCAGCGTGTCCGCCTTCACCACTCTGTTTGTCAGTGCGTTCCAGGCCCCCACCACCCTCTGTGTAAAATACATCCCTCTGATATCTGAGTTAAACCTCGCCCCCTCACATTGAACCTCTGACCCCTCGTGATCGTCACCTCTGGGTGATAGATAGACTGATAGAATTCTAAGAGCAGCAGACAAGGTAGATGGATGTAGGAAGAATGTTCCTGATGGTGGGGGAGTCCAGAACCAGGGGTGATAGATAGATATAGACTGGGACTTTTTCCTCTGGAATGCAGAAGGCTGAGGGGTGATCTTATAGAGATCTATAAAATAATGAGGGACACAGATCAGCGAGATAGTCAAATCGGCCTCGCAGGTGGAGGATGTGGTCAAGAAGGCGTATGGTGTACTGGCCTTCATTAATCGAGGGATTGAGTTTAGGAGTCGGGAGGTAATGCTGCAACTTTACAGGACCCTCGTCAGGCCTCATTTGGAGTACTGTGCACAGTTCTGGTCGCCTCACTATAGGAAAGACATAGAAGCTATTGAAAGGGTACAGAGGAGATTTACAAGGATGTTGCCTGGACTGGGAGGCATGCCTTATGAAGATAGGTTGAGGGAGCTGGGACTCTTTTCCCTGGAGAGGCGAAGGTTGAGAGGCGACCTGATAGAAGTTTATAAAATGTTGAGAGGAATAGATAGGGTGGACTCTCAGAGGCTATTTCCCCGGGTTGAAATGGTCGCTACGAGAGGACACAGATTTAAGGTGCGGGGAGGGAAGTACAGAGGTGATGTTAGGGGTAAGTTTTTCACTCAGAGGGTGGTGAGTGAATGGAATCGGCTGCCGTCGTCGGTGGTAGAGGCGAACTCGCTGGGGTCTTTTAAAAGACTTCTGGATGAGTATATGGGGTTTAATGGGATTTGGGGTTATAGATAGGTCTGTAGGTTGGTGGGGTTGATGTGATCGGCGCAACTCGTGGGCCGAAGGGCCTGTTTGTGCTGTAATGTTCTATGTTCTATGTTCTAATATTTTTTCCCAAAAGTAGGGGAGTCTAAAACTAGAGGGCATAAGTTTAAGGCGAGAGGGGAGAGATACAAAAGTGTCCAGAGGGGCAATTTTTTCACACAGAGGGTGGTGAGTGTCTGGAACAAACTGCCAGAGGTAGTAGTAGAGGTGGGTACAATTTTATCTTTTAAAAAGCATTTAGACAGTTACATGGGTACAATGGGTATAGAGGGATAGGGGGCAAATGCAGGCAATTGGGATTAGCTTAGGGGTTTTAAAAAATGGTAGCATGGACACGTTGGGCCGAAGGGCCTGTTTCCATGCTGTAAACCTCTATGACTCTACGACTTGAATTCAAAATCCTGTTCCCTTTAGCCCCAAGAGCGAAATCTAATTTCTTCTTGAAATCTACGTTTTAGCCTCAACTACTTTCTGTGGGAGTGAATTCCACACATTCACCACCCTCTGAGTGAAGACATTTCTCCTCACCTCAGTTCTAAAAGGTTTATCCATTATCCTTGAACTATGACCTCTAGTTCTAGACTCCCCCACCATCGGGAACATTCTTTCTGAATCTACCCAGTCTAACCCTGTTAGAATTTTATACGTTTCTATCAGATCCCCTCTCACTCTGAACTCCAGTGAATATAATCCTAACCGACTTAATCTCTCCGCATACGACAGACCTGCCATCCCAGGAATCAGCCTGGTAAGTTTGCTGATTAGTAAGTTTGCTGATTAGTTTGCGGATTAGTAAGTTTGCTGATGACACCAAAGTCGGAGGTGTGGTAGATTGTGAGGAAGGGTGTCATAGTTTGCAGGGTGACTTAGAAAGGTTGCAGAGCTGGGCTGAGAGGTGGCGGATGGAGTTTAATGCGGAGAAGTGTGAGGTAATTCACTTTGGTAGGAATAACAGATGTGTTGAGTATAGGGCTAACGCTAGGACTCTGAATAGTGTGGAGGAGCAGAGGGATCTAGGTGTATGTGTACATAGATCCCTGAAAGTTGGGAATCAAGTAGATAAGGTTGTTAAGAAGGCATACGGTGTCTTGGCGTTTATTGGTAGGGGGATTGAATTTAGGAGTCGCAGCGTCATGATGCAACTGTACACATCTCTGGTGCGGCCACACTTGGAGTTTTGTGTGCAGTTCTGGTCCCCACATTACAGGAAGGATGTGGAGGCTTTGGAGAGGGTGCAGAGGAGGTTTACCAGGATGTTGCCTGGTATGGAGGGGAGATCCTATGAGGAGAGACTGAGGGATTTGGGGTTGTTTTCGCTGGAAAGAAGGCGGCTAAGAGGGGATCTCATTGAAACATATAAGATGATTAGAGGTTTAGACAGGGTAGATAGTGATAGCCTTTTTCCTAGGATGGAGAAAGCTAGCACAAGGGGGCACGATCTTAAATTAAGGGGGGGTAGTTATAGGACTGATGTCAGGGGTAGGTTCTTTACCCAGAGGGTGGTGAGGGACTGGAATGCCCTGCCAGCTGCAGTTGTAAATGCACCTAGTTTGGGGGCATTTAAGAGATCTGTGGATAGGTTTATGGATGAAAAGGGATTGGTTTAGGCTAGTGGATCATTGTTTTGTAACTGGTCGGTGCAACATCGTGGGCCGAAGGTGGTGGAGGCGAACTCGCTGGGGTCAACGCTGGCATACCCACATCATGCATACAAGATGATCAGAGGGTTAGATAGGGTGGACAGTGAGAACTTTTTACCTCAGATGGTGATGGCTAACACGAGGGGACATAGCTTTAAATTAAGGGGTGGTAATTATAGGACGGATGTCAGAGGTAGGTTCTTTACTCAGAGGGTAGTAAGGGCGTGGAATGCCCTGCCTGCAGCAGTTGTGGACTCGCCAACTTTAAGGGCGTTCAAATGGTCAGTGGATAGGCATATGGATAACATTGGAATAGTTTAGGTTAGAGGGTCATTAGACTGGTTCCACTGGTCGGCGCACCATCGAGGGCCGAAGGGCCTGTACTGTGCTGTAATGTTCTATGTTCCATCTCTTTAACCTGTGTTTAACCCTCTCTCCACTCACACTGTCCGTATCTTTAAGAACATAGAACATAGAACATTACAGCACAAACAGGCCCTTCGGCCCTCGAGTTGCGCCGATCGCATCAACCCCACCAATCTATAGACCTATCTATAACCCCCAATCCCATTAAACCCCATCTAATGTAGGAGAGAATTTAAAAGGGGCATCAGTAAGGCAAAAAGGGGCCATGAAATGGCTTTGGCGGGTAGGATTAAGGAAAATCCTAAGGCATTTTACTCCTATATTAGAAACAAAAGGATGGTTAGAGGGAACATTGGTCCTCTCAGGGACAGAGGAGGGGAACTATGCTTGGAGCCTGGGGGAATGGGGGAGATCTTGAATGAATACTTTGCGTCGGTATTCACGCAGGAGAGGGGCCTGATGTCTGGTGCTGTGCTTGAGGAGTTTGAGGATCCGTTGAGGGAAATAGTCATCACGAGGGAAGAGGTGTTGGGACTTTTAGACAGTATAAAGACGGATAAATCTCCGGGGCTTGATGGCATCTATCCCAGGCTGCTAAGGGAGGTGAGGGATGAAATTGTTGGGCCTCTGACGCAAATCTTTGTCTCTTCTTTGGACACAGGTGAGGTCCCAGAGGATTGGCGGATTGCAAATGTTGTACCGTTGTTTAAGAAGGGTCAGAGGGATAACCCAGGGAACTATAGGCCAGTGAGCTTGACTTCAGTTATAGGCAAGATAATGGAGAGGATCCTTAAGGATAGGATGTATGAACATCTGGAGCGCTGCAATCTGATCAGGGATACGCAGCATGGCTTCGTTACAGGGAGGTCGTGCCTTACGAATCTATTGGAATTTTTTGAAGAGGTGACAAAAACGGTTAACGAAGGACAAGCCGCTGATGTTGTCTATATGGATTTCAGTAAGGCGTTTGACAAGGTCCCTCACGGTAGGCTGATAGAAAAGGTGAAGGCTCATGGGATACAAGGCCAGGTATGTAGATGGGTGGAGAACTGGCTTGGGAGGAGGAGACAGCGGGTAGTAGTGGAAGGCTCCTTTTCCAATTGGAGGTCTGTCACCAGTGGTGTGCCGCAGGGCTCGGTACTAGGACCTCTACTATTTGTAGTATATATTAATGACTTGGAAGAGGGGGTAGGTGGTGTGATCAGCAAATTTGCTGATGACACTAAGATGGTTGGATTGGCGGGTACTGAGGAGCAGTGCCTGGCAATGCAACAGGACATAGACAGGCTGGTAGATTGGGCAGATAGATGGCAAATGGAATTCAATCCGGAGAAATGCGAGGTGATGCACTTTGGCCGGAATAATGTGGAAGGGAGTTATATGATAAAAGGTAGAACTATCCGGAGTATAGATATGCAGAGAGACCTGGGGGTGCAGGTACACAAGTCCCTGAAGGTGTCGGTGCAGGTGCAGAATGTGATGAGGAAACCGTATGGCATGTTAGCCTTCATAGGAAGAGGTATAGAATATAAGAGTAGGAGTCTGATGTTGCAGTTGTATAGAACGTTGGTTAGGCCTCACCTGGAGTACTGCGTCCAGTTCTGGTCGCCGTACTACCGGAAGGATGTAGAGATCCTGGAGAGAGCGCAGTGGAGATTTACCAGGATGCTGCCTGGTATGGAAGGGCTGTCTTACGAGGAAAGATTGAACGCACTTGGGCTGTTTTCCCTTGAGAGACGTCGGCTGAGGGGGGATTTAATAGAGGTTTATAAGATTATGAAAGGGATAGATAGAGTAAATGGTGATAAGCTTTTTCCGCTATTAGAAATGGATAGAACGAGGGGTCACGGGTTTAGGGTGAGGGGGGCTAGATATAAGACTAATATTAGAGGGCAGTTTTTCACACAAAGGGTAGTGGGGATGTGGAATGCACTGCCGAGTAAGGTGGTGGAAGCAGGCACGCTAGGGTTGTTCAAGAGTCACTTGGACAGCCACATGAGCGGTCTACATATAGGGGGATATAGCAGGCCTTACTAAACATTGTAGGCTTGGGATTCAGTTTTAGCCTCAGGGATATAGAGTCTTTAATAATGAATTTTTTATCCACAGGCATTTAAGTCCAGCAAGGGGCATGCGTGCGGCAGGTTGTGGTGGGCTGCTCTTGGATGTTGCTTCGGGAGTTGCCTACTGCTTCATGTCGTTGGTGTGCGTAAACTGGACCATCTCGAGGGCATCATGGCAGCTCAGAGACTATCTCTGTTGCTGTGTGGACACATGGATTTGGGTCTGTGTCCGTGGGAGTTTGCGCATTCTCCCCATGGTTGCGTGGGTTTCCTCCGGGTGCTCCGGTTTCCTCCCACATCCCAAAAATGTGCTTTTAGGCTGATTGATTGGGTAACAAATTGTCCCTATATTGGACCTCCCTGATCCTCACACATTAGGCATAGACTAAAATCATGAATAGGTCACTGAGACAATGGGACGGCGGCGCGGGCTCGTTGGGCCGAAGGGCCTGTTTCCCGTGCTGTGTTGTTCTTTGTTCTTTGTTCTATGTAAAACCTGGTGTTGTCAGACTTTTTACTCAATAATACCAGCCAGACAGTGGCGCCCATGTTCCAGGAATGAATAAGGAAAGTTGACTGGTTCTGCAGCTTGGTCAGGTTAAGCATTCCTCATTTTGACACTAAACCCCCAATAACAGACATTCCAGGCTGTTCCTATTGGATAGGAAGAAATCTCACAACACCAGGTTAAAGTCCAATAGGTTTATTTGGTAACACGAGCTTTTGGAGCACTGCCCCTTCATTAGGGCGGCACGGTAACAGCGCCAGGGTCCTGGGTTCGATTCCCGGCTCGGGTCACTGTCTGTGTGGAGTCTGCATGTTCTCCTCGTGTCTGCGTGGGTTTTCTCCGGGTGCTCCGGTTTCCACCCACAGTCCAAAGATGTGTAGGTTAGGTGGATTGGCGATGTCAAACTGCTCCTTAGTGTCTTGGCAAGCATGGGTTAGAGGGATTAGCAGGGTAAATACGTAGGGATACAGGGATAGGGTCTGGATGGGATTGTTATTGGTGCAGACTCGATGGGCCGAAGGGCCTGTTTCTGCACTATTGGGTTTCTCTGATTTCGAGGTGAGTGGAGAATTTGTTTCACATACAGAGCACATAGAGACAAAACCTCAATACAACATCATGGTTGGAATGTGAGTCTTGTGAACTCAGCTCTCCACTCACTTGATGAAGGGACAGTGCTCTGAAAGCTCGTGCCTGTTGGACTTTAACCTGTGCTCACCCCAGTCCAACACCCACATCTCCACATCAATCCTCTCGGACATTCCAGACTGATCCTATCGTTAACAGACATTGGGACTGAACTCAAACCCTCTTCCCCAATGCCCATCTCCCTCCAGCCTTCTCCTGCCCACCATCCTGCCCTCTGCTGTCTGCCGTTACCTGTTGCTGATTCAGGTAATCCAAGGTGATCTCCACATTCCATCTCTGTCTCCAGGAGGTGAAAAATGCCAGAAAGATCCAGGGACCAGTGATTCGCGGCTGGAATAAACACTTAGACCAATCAGGAGAAGAGAGAATGAGGGAGAGACAAAAAGGTGGGGAAATAGAGGGAGGGACATAAAAGCAGCAGATACCTGGGAACACCCCCCACCTGGAGATTCCCCTCCGGGTCACTCACTATCCTGATTTGGAAATATATCGGCCGTTCCTTCACTGTCGCTGGGTCAGAATCCTGGAACTCCCTCCCTAACAGCACTGTGGCTGTACCTACACCTCAGGGACTGCAGCAGCTCAAGAAGGCAGCTCACCAACACCTTCTGAAGGGGCAATTAGAGATGGGCAGTGAAGGCAGCTCCCCAGCACCTTCTGAAGGGGCAATTAGAGATGGGCAGTGAAGGCAGCTCCCCAGCACCTTCTGAAGGGGCAATTAGGGATGGGCACTGAAGGCAGCTCCCCAACACCTTCTGGAGGGGCAATTAGGGATGGGCAGTGAAGGCAGCTCCCCAACACCTTCTGAAGGGGCAATTAGGGATGGGCAGTGAAGGCAGCTCCCCAACACCTTCTGGAGGGGCAATTAGGGATGGGCAGTGAAGGCAGCTCCCCAGCACCTTCTGAAGGGGCAATTAGAGATGGGCAGTGAAGGCAGCTCCCCAGCACCTTCTGAAGGGGCAATTAGAGATGGGCAGTGAAGGCAGCTCCCCAGCACCTTCTGAAGGGGCAATTAGAGATGGGCAGTGAAGGCAGCTCCCCAACACCTTCTGAAGGGGCAATTAGAGATGGGCAGTGAAGGCAGCTCCCCAGCACCTTCTGAAGGGGCAATTAGAGATGGGCAGTGAAGGCAGCTCCCCAACACCTTCTGAAGGGGCAATTAGGGATGGGCAGTGAAGGCAGCTCCCCAGCACCTTCTGAAGGGGCAATTAGGGATGGGCAGTGGAGGCAGCTCCCCAGCACCTTCTGAAGGGGCAATTAGAGATGGGCAGTGAAGGCAGCTCCCCAACACCTTCTGGAGGGGCAATTAGGGATGGGCAGTGAAGGCAGCTCCCCAGCACCTTCTGAAGGGGCAATTAGAGATGGGCAGTGAAGGCAGCTCCCCAGCACCTTCTGAAGGGGCAATTAGAGATGGGCAGTGAAGGCAGCTCCCCAACACCTTCTGAAGGGGCAATTAGGGATGGGCAGTGAAGGCAGCTCCCCAGCACCTTCTGAAGGGGCAATTAGGGATGGGCAGTGAAGGCAGCTCCCCAGCACCTTCTGAAGGGGCAATTAGGGATGGGCAGTGAAGGCAGCTCAGCAGCACCTTCTGAAGGGGCAATTAGAGATGGGCAGTGAAGGCAGCTCCCCAACACCTTCTGGAGGGGCAATTAGGGATGGGCAGTGAAGGCAGCTCCCCAGCACCTTCTGAAGGGGCAATTAGAGATGGGCAGTGAAGGCAGCTCCCCAACAACTTCTGAAGGGGCAATTAGAGATGGGCAGTGAAGGCAGCTCCCCAACACCTTCTGAAGGGGCAATTAGGGATGGGCAGTGAAGGCAGCTCCCCAGCACCTTCTGAAGGGGCAATTAGGGATGGGCAGTGAAGGCAGCTCCCCAGCACCTTCTGAAGGGGCAATTAGGGATGGGCAGTGAAGGCAGCTCAGCAGCACCTTCTGAAGGGGCAATTAGGGATGGGCAGTGAAGGCAGCTCAGCAGCACCTTCTGAAGGGGCAATTAGAGATGGGCAGTGAAGGCAGCTCCCCAGCACCTTCTGAAGGGGCAATTAGGGATGGGCAGTGAAGGCAGCTCCCCAGCACCTTCTGAAGGGGCAATTAGGGATGGGCAGTGAAGGCAGCTCACCAACACCTTCTGGAGGGGCAATTAGGGATGGGCAGTGAAGGCAGCTCCCCAGCACCTTCTGAAGGGGCAATTAGGGATGGGCAGTGAAGGCAGCTCCCCAGCACCTTCTGAAGGGGCAATTAGGGATGGGCAGTGAAGGCAGCTCAGCAGCGCCTTCTGAAGGGGCAATTAGAGATGGGCAGTGAAGGCAGCTCAGCAGCACCTTCTGAAGGAGGCAATTAGGGATGGGCAGTGAAGGCAGCTCCCCAGCACCTTCTGAAGGGGCAATTAGAGATGGGCAGTGAAGGCAGCTCAGCAGCACCTTCTGAAGGGGCAATTAGGGATGGGCAGTGAAGGCAGCTCCCCAGCACCTTCTGAAGGGGCAATTAGGGATGGGCAGTGAAGGCAGCTCCCCAGCACCTTCTGAAGGGGCAATTAGGGATGGGCAGTGAAGGCAGCTCAGCAGCACCTTCTGAAGGGGCAATTAGAGATGGGCAGTGAAGGCAGCTCCCCAACACCTTCTGGAGGGGCAATTAGGGATGGGCAGTGAAGGCAGCTCCCCAGCACCTTCTGAAGGGGCAATTAGGGATGGGCAGTGAAGGCAGCTCCCCAGCACCTTCTGAAGGGGCAATTAGAGATGGGCAGTGAAGGCAGCTCCCCAACACCTTCTGAAGGGGCAATTAGGGATGGGCAGTGAAGGCAGCTCCCCAACACCTTCTGGAGGGGCAATTAGAGATGGGCAGTGAAGGCAGCTCCCCAGCACCTTCTGAAGGGGCAATTAGAGATGGGCAGTGAAGGCAGCTCCCCAGCACCTTCTGAAGGGGCAATTAGAGATGGGCAGTGAAGGCAGCTCCCCAGCACCTTCTGAAGGGGCAATTAGAGATGGGCAGTGAAGGCAGCTCCCCAACACCTTCTGAAGGGGCAATTAGGGATGGGCAGTGAAGGCAGCTCCCCAACACCTTCTGGAGGGGCAATTAGGGATGGGCAGTGAAGGCAGCTCCCCAGCACCTTCTGAAGGGGCAATTAGGGATGGGCAGTGAAGGCAGCTCCCCAGCACCTTCTGAAGGGGCAATTAGGGATGGGCAGTGAAGGCAGCTAACCAACACCTTCTGGAGGGGCAATTAGGGATGGGCAGTGTAGGCAGCTCCCCAGCACCTTCTGAAGGGGCAATTAGGGATGGGCAGTGAAGGCAGCTCCCCAGCACCTTCTGAAGGGGCAATTAGGGATGGGCAGTGAAGGCAGCTCAGCAGCACCTTCTGAAGGGGCAATTAGGGATGGGCAGTGAAGGCAGCTCCCCAGCACCTTCTGGAGGGGCAATTAGGGATGGGCAGTGAAGGCAGCTCCCCAGCACCTTCTGAAGGGGCAATTAGAGATGGGCAGTGAAGGCAGCTCAGCAGCACCTTCTGAAGGGGCAATTAGGGATGGGCAGTGAAGGCAGCTCCCCAGCACCTTCTGAAGGGGCAATTAGAGATGGGCAGTGAAGGCAGTTCCCCAGCACCTTCTGAAGGGGCAATTAGGGATGGGCAATGAAGGCAGCTCCCCAGCACCTTCTGAAGGGGCAATTAGGGATGGCTAATAAAGGCTGACCTAACCAGTGAGACCCACAATCCATAAATAAAATTGAAATATGCCTCTCAAACTGATTCCCACCATTCATAGAGTCCCTTTGGCCCAATGTGTCCATGCTGCCTTTATTTTTAACCCATGAGCTAATCCCAATTGCACACATTTAAGAACATAAAACATAAGAAATAGGAGCAGGAGTAGGCCATCTGGCCCTTCGAGCCTGCCCCGCCATTCAATAAGATCATGGCTGATCTGTCTTGGCTCAGCTCCACCTTCCCGCCCTCTCCCCATAACCCTTAATCCCCTCTCTTATCAAAAACCCATCAACCCGTTTCTTAAAAATATTTAGCGAGGCAGCCTCCACCACTTCAACGGGCAGAGAATTCCAGAGATTCACCACCCTTTGAGTGAAGAAGTTCCTCCTCAACTCTGTTCTAAACCGCCCCCCCTTTATCTTGAGGCTGTGCCCCTAGTCCTACTGTCTTTTTTGAGCGGGAAGAGTCTCTCCACCTCTATCCTATCCATCCCATTCATCATCTTATACGTCTCAATGAGATCTCCCCTCATTCTTCTAAACTCTAACGAGTACAAGCCTAGTTTATTTAGCCCGTATCCCTCTATACCCATTGTACCCATGAAACTATCTAAATGCTTTTTAAAAGATAAAATTGTACCCACCTCTACTACTACTTCTGGCAGCTTGTTCCAGACATTCACCACCCTCTGTGTGAAAAAATTGCCCCTCTGGACACTTTTGTATCTCTCCCCTCTCACCTTAAACCTCTGCCCTCTAGTTTTAGACTCCCCTACCTTTGGGAAAAGATATTGACTATCTCGCTGATCTGTGTCCCTCTTTATTTTATAGACCTCTATAAGATCACCCCTCAGCCCCCTACGCTCCAGAGAAAAAAGCCCCAGTCTATCCCAGCCTCTCCTTATAACTCAATCCGTCAAGTCCCAGTAACATCCTCGTAAATCTTTTCTGCACTCTTTCTAGTTTAATAATATCCTTTCTATAACAGGTTGACCAGAATTGCACACAGTATTCCAAGTGTGGCCTTACCAATGTCTTGTACAACTTCAACAAGACATCCCAACTCCTGTATTCAATGTTCTGACCAATGAAACCAAGCATGCCGAATGCCTTCTTCACCACTCTGTCCACCTGTGACTCCACTTTCAAGGAGCTATGAACCTGTACCCCTAGATCTTTGTTCTGTAACTCTCCCCAACACCCTACCATTAACTGAGTAAGTCCTGCCCTGGTTCAATCTACCAAAATGCATCACCTCACATTTATATAAATTAAACTCCATCTGCCATTCGTCAGCCCATTGGCCCAATTGATCAAGATCCCATTGCAATTGGAGATAACTTTCTTCACTGTCCACTATGCCACCAATCTTTGTGCCATCTGCAAACTTACTAACCATGTCTCCTATATTCTCACCCAAATCATTAATATAAATGATAAATAACAGTGGACCCAGCACTGATCCCTGAGGCACATCACTGGTCACAGGCCTCCAGTTTGAAAAACAACTCTCTACAACCACCCTCTGGCTTCTGTCAAGAAGCCAATTTTGTATCCATTTAGATACCTCACCCTGGATCCTGTGAGATTTAACTTTATGCAACAACCTACCATGTGGTACCTTGTCAGAGGCCTTGCTAAAGTCCATGTAGACAACATCAACTGCACTGACCTCATCTACCTTCTTGGTTACCCCTTCAAAAAACTCAATTAAATTTATGAGACATGATTTTCCACTCACAAAGCCATGCTGACTGTCCCTAATCAGTCCTTGCATCTCTAAATGCCTGGAGATCCTGTCTCTCAAAATACCTTCCAACAATTTCCCCACCACAGATGTGAGGCTCACTGGCCTGTAGTTCCCAGACTTTTCCCTGCAGCCCTTTTTAAACAAAGGCACAACATTCACCGCTCTCCATTCTTCAGGGTCGAGGATGGGGAACCTCTTAACCACCTCCAGCAGCCAGTCCTGCTCTCGGACTTTATGCTGCCTCCCCTTTGAACCAAAACCCTCCCACTCAAAATCCCTCACTCTTTTTTACTTGAGGTCCCTCCAATTATTCTGGGTTTTGTGTGGGTTTGGAGCTGATATTGTGGCGTGTGTTGGTGCTAATTTCAGATTGCCAGTGGCTCTGAGCCTGTGGGAAGACAGGATGCTGAGCTAACTCACCAGGACATCTCCAGTCAATACTTCCAGAAAGGTGATGAAGAATTCTCCATCTCGCAAATCCTCAAACAAATTCCACACCCGTCTCAAAGATAGCCTCTGGATAATGGAGAAAACAAACGTTACTCTCACAACATGGAGAGACTGCCCATCCCTAAGGTGCTGGGGAGCTGCCTTCACTGCCCATCCCTAATTGCCCCTTCAGAAGGTGCTGGGGAGCTGCCTTCACTGCCCATCCCTAATTGCCCCTTCAGAAGGTGCTGGGGAGCTGCCTTCACCGCACATCCCTAATTGCCCCTTCAGAAGGTGCTGCTGAGCTGCCTTCACTGCCCATCCCTAATTGCCCCTTCAGAAGGTGCTGGGGAGCTGCCTTCACTGCCCATCCCTAATTGCCCCTTCAGAAGGTGCTGGGGAGCTGCCTTCACTGCCCATCCCTAATTGCCCCTTCAGAAGGTGCTGCTGAGCTGCCTTCACTGCCCATCCCTAATTGCCCCTTCAGAAGGTGCTGGGGAGCTGCCTTTTTGAGCCGCTGCAGTCCCTGAGGTGTAGGTACACCCACAGTGCTGTTAGGGAGGGAGTTCCAGGATTCTGACCCAGTGACAGTGAAGGAACGGCCGATTTATTTCCAAATCAGGATAGTGAGTGACCCGGAGGGGAATCTCCAGGTGGGGGTGTTCCCAGGTATCTGCTGCTCCTGTCCTTCTCGATGGAAGTGGTGGTGGGTTTGGAAGGTGCTGCTTCAGAGATGGACCATTTCGAGGGGGTGTCAGACAGACAATGTGGGTGATGCTGGAATGGGAGAGGGACAGTGCAGATCCCCAAACCCACCCAGACTCCCAGAATAGAACCAACATGGAATTATAGCACAGGAGGCTCTTCAGCCCATCGTGTTTATACTGGCTCATTGAAGAGCTATCCAGAGAAATCTCACTCCTGATGGTATTTCCTCCACAATCCTGCAATATTTTCCCATCTGAGTATTTATCTAATTCCTGTTTGAAAGATCTTACTGAATCATTCAGAAATCTCCTGACTCTCTGTGTGGAAACATTGACCTGAACCCTCCTTGGCTTCTTTTCCTGCTTGTCTTTAATCTGTGACCCTCCTGTCACAGAGAACCTTCTTCACTCCTGCAGATATTGTAAACCTCTCCTTCTCTGAGGAGAACAGTTCCAGTCTCAGCCCTCTCCCCACATTCACTGCACTCCCTCATCCCAGGGACCATTCCAGTTCCCTACCCTACCCCTCCTCAGCCTTCACCGCACCCCTCCCCCCACACTCCTCAATGTCGCACAGATTCCGTGTCTCTGAGCAACATTCCCTCTTTCCCACTGATCTTCTCCAACTGGAAATTCATCCATTTCTCAAACACTTCCCTCTGAATCTCCTCATCATCTGAAAAGAGAGAGAAAGGATCACTCAGGAGAGGGAGCCGGTGAGGGGGGGGGGGGGGGAGCCGGTGAGGGGGGGGAGAGAGCCGGTGAGGTGGGGGGGAGAGCCGGTGAGGGGGGGGGGAGCCGGTGAGGGGGGGGGGGAGCCGGTGAGGTGGGGGGGGGAGCTGGTGAGGTGGGGGGGGAGCCAGTGAGGGGGGGGGGAGCCGGTGAGGGGGAGGGAAGGGGGAGGCAGTGAGTGGGAGGGGGAGCAGCCAGTGGAGGGGGGGAGCCAGTGAGGGGGGATGAGCCTCGGAGACTAGGGTGCTGAATTTTTATAAAGGAAACTATGAGAATATGAGGCACAAGTTGGCCTTGACAGATTGGGGAGAGTTACTTAAAGGGATACCAGTGGACAGACAATGGCCAACATTCAGGGAACACATGGGGGAACTGCAGCAACTGTTTATTCCTGTTTGGCACAAAAACAAAATGGGCCAATCCACAGCTTACAAAGGAAATTAGAGAGAGTGTCCGATCTAAGGAAGAAGCATACAGATTGGCCAAGAAAAATAATCGGTCTGAGGATTGGGAGCAGTTTAGAATTCAGCAAAGAAGGACCAAGGGACTGATTAAGAAGGGGAAAATACAGTACGAAAGTAAGCTTGGAGGGAACATAAAGGCTGACTCTAAGAGTTTCTATAGATATGTGAAGAGAAAGAGGTTGGTGAAGACAAATGTAGGTCCCCGACAGACAGAAATGGGGGAATGTATAATAGGGAACAAAGAAATGGCCGAGAAACTGAACACATATTTTGGTTCTGTCTTCACAAAAGAGACACAAATCAGATACCAGAAATGTTGGAGAATGTAAGATTTAGTGAGAGGGAATATCCAGAGAGATCAATATTAGTAGAGAAATGGTACAAAGAAAATTGATGGGATTGAAGGTGGATAAATCTCCAGTTTGATAATCTACATCCCAGGATACTTAAGGAAGTGGCTTTAGAAATAGTGGATGCATTGGTGGGCATCTTCCAGGGTTCTATAGAGTCTGGAACAGTCCCTACAGATTGGAGAGTAGCGAACCTCACTCCAATATTCAAAAAGGGAGGTGGAGAGAAAACAGGGAATTTGGAGAGGTTTGACATGATCAGGAATAGTCAGCATGGATTTGTCAAGGGCAGGTCGTGCCTTACGAGCCTAGTTGAGTTCTTCGATAATGTGATTGAACACATTGACGAAGGAAGTGCCGTGGACGTAGTGTACATGGACTTCAGCAAGGCTTTTGATAAGGTCCCCCATGCAAGACTTCTTGAGAAGGTGAGAGGGCATGGGATCCAAGGGCCTTTGGCCTTGTGGATCCAGAACTGGCTTGCCTGCAGAAGGCAGAGAGTGGTTGTGGATGGGTCTTTTTCGGAATGGAGGTCAGTCACCAGTGGGGTGCCCCAGGGATCTGTTCTGGGACCCTTGCTGTTTGTCATTTTCATAAATGACCTGGATGAGGAAGTGGAGGGATGGGTTAGCAAGTTCGCTGATGACACGAAGGTCGGCGGTGTTGTGGATGGTCTGGAAGGATGTCAAAAGTTGCAGCAGGACATAGATAGGATGCAGGAATGGGCGGAGAAGTGGCAGATGGACTTCAACGCGGATAAATGTGTAGTCGTCCATTTCAGCAGAACCAACGGGATGAACGAGTACACTATTAAGGGCAGGAGTCTTAGTAGCGTTGAAGAGCAGAAGGATCTCGGGGTCCGGGTTCACAGGACTCTTAAATCGGCCTCGCAGGTGGAGGATGTGGTCAAGAAGGCGTATGGTGTACTGGCCTTCATTAATCGAGGGATTGAGTTTAGGAGTCGGGAGGTAATGCTGCAACTTTACAGGACCCTCGTCAGGCCTCATTTGGAGTACTGTGCGCAGTTCTGGTCGCCTCACTATAGGAAAGACGTAGAAGCTATTGAAAGGGTGCAGAGGAGATTTACAAGGATGTTGCCTGGACTGGGAGGCATGCCTTATGAAGATAGGTTGAGGGAGCTGGGACTCTTTTCCCTGGAGAGGCGAAGGTTGAGAGGCGACCTGATAGAAGTTTATAAAATGTTGAGAGGAATAGATAGGGTGGAGTCTCAGTGGCTATTTCCCCGGGTTGAAATGGTCGCTACGAGAGGACACAGATTTAAGGTGCGGGGAGGGAAGTACAGAAGTGATGTTAGGGGTAAGTTTTTCACTCAGAGGGTGGTGAGTGAATGGAATCGGCTGCCGTCGTCGGTGGTGGAGGCGAACTCGCTGGGGTCTTTTAAAAGACTTCTGGATGAGTATATGGGGTTTAATGGGATTGGGGGTTATAGATAGGTCTATAGATTGGTGGGGTTGATGTGATCGGCGCAACTCGAGGGCCGAAGGGCCTGTTTGTGCTGTAATGTTCTATGTTCTATGTTCTAATTTCTCAAAGTTTGCAGATGATACCAAGCTGGGTGGGAGGGTGAACTGTGACGAGGATACAGAGATCCTTCAGAATGATCTGGCAGGTTGGGTGTGTGGGCTAATCAATGACAGATGCAGTATAATTTGGATAAATGTGAGGTTATTCACTTTGGAAGCAAAAACAAGAAGGCAGATTACTACCTGATTGGCTGTAAATTGGGAGAGGGGAGTGTGCAGAGGGACCTGGGTGTCCTTGTGTACCAGTCACTGAAGGGGCTGTGATGGGGTGGGTCTGTGACAGGGGCAGGGCTGTCATGAAGGGTGTGTGGGGAGCATCAATCCGGGGAGTGGGGGGGGGGGGTGATCAGCATACAGGAGATGTTCAGAGGCAGGGAGGGGGGATTGGCAGATGGGGGGGGGGGGGGGCACAGTGATTGGCAGACAGGAGTCAGTGGTTGGCAGACGGGGTAGTGATTTGTAATCCGGGAGGGTGGTTAGCAGACAGGGGGGTAAATGTGGGGTTGTGGAGGGGGTGGTGATGACAAGCTGACTGGGATGTTCCTGATGCCCAATGCCAGTGACCTGTGTTGCTGTCTGTGGAGGGGGCCGGGGGGGGTCGCTGCCACCATTATACAGGGAGTGGCTAGGAATAGGAAGATGGTGCAGCTCAACACCTGGTTAAACAGCTGGTGTAGGAGGGAGGGTTTCAGATATCCGGACCACTGGGGTATCTTCCGGGGCAGGTGGGACATGTACAAGAAGGACGGGTTGCATCTAAACTGGAAGGGTATAAATATTCTGGCTGGGAGGTTTGCCAGTGTCACACAGGGGGATTTAAACTAGTTTGGCCGGAGGATGGGAACCAAAGCAAAGATGAATTAGCTGAAGGGGAACCAGAGAGTAGGGGCAGTAAGATTCAGAGAAACAGCAGGCAGGGTGGGATTGCTAATCCGATAGAGTCTGGTGGATTGAAGTGTATTTGTTTCAATGTGAGAAGTGGAACGGGTAAGGCAGATGAATTTAGAGCTTGGATTAGTACTAGGAACTATGATGTTGTTGCCATTACAGAGACTTGGTTAAGGGAAGGACAGGATTGGCAGCTTAACATTCCAGGATACAGATGTTTCAGGTGGGATAGAGGGGGATGTAAAAGGGGTGGGGGAATTACACTACTGGTTAAGGAGAATATCACAGCTTTACTCCGGGAGGACACCTCGGAGGGTTTATACAGTGAGGCAATATGGATAGAGCTCAGGAATAGGAAAGGTGCAGTCACAATGTTGGGGGTTTACCCGAGACCACCCGAGAGCCAGCGGGAGACAGAGGAACAGAAATGTAGGCAGATTTTGGCAAAGTGTAAAAGTAACAGATTGTTGAGATTTTAACTTCCCCGATATTGACTGGGACTCAGTGCTGGGGGTATGGATGGGGCAGAGATTGTAAGGAGCATTCAGGAGGGCTTCCTGAAACAGTTTGTAGATAGTCCAATGAGGGAAAGGGCCATACTGGACCTGGTATTGGGGAATGAGCCTGGCCAGGTAGTCAATGTTTCAGTAGGGGAGCAGCTCGGGAACAGTGACCACAATTTTTAGAAATGACCTGGATGAGGAAGTGGAGGGATGGGTTAGTAATTCACCGATAATACGAAGGTTGGTGATGTTGTAGATGGTCTAGAGGGATGTCAGAAGTTGCAGCGTGACATAGATAGGATGCAGGAATGGGCGGAGAAGTGACAGATGGACTTCAACGCGGATAAATGTGTAGTGGTTCATTTTGGCAGGACCAATGGGATGAAGGAGGACAATGTCAAGGGTAGGAGTCTTAGTAGCGTTGAAGAGCAGAAGGATCTCGGGGTCCGGGTCCACAGGACTCTTAAATCGGCCTCGCAGGTGGAGGATGTGGTCAAGAAGGCGTATGGTGTACTGGCCTTCTTTAATCGAGGGATTGAGTTTAGGAGTCGGGAGGTAATGCTGCAACTTTACAGGACCCTTGTCAGACCCCACTTGGAGTACTGTGTGCAGTTCTGGTCGCCTCACTGCAGGAAGGATATGGAAGCTATTGAAAGGGTGCAGAGGAGATTTACAAGGATGTTGCCTGGATGGGAGGCATGCCTTATGAGGATAGTTGAGAGAGCTCGATCTTTTCTTCTTGGAGAGACGAAGGATAAGAGGTGACCTGATAGAGGTGTATAAGATGTTGAGAGGAATAGATAGGGTGGATTCTCAGAGGCTATTTCCTTGACCTTTTGTAGATGTTTGCAGTCTTGGGCAGAGCAGGAGCCCATACCAAGCTGTGATACAACCAGAAAGAATGCTTTCTATGGGGCATCTGTAAACGTTGGTGAGAGTCAGAGCTGACATGCCAAATTTCCTTAGTCTTCTGAGAAAGTAGGGGTGTTGGTGGGCTTTCTTAACTGTAGTCTTGGCATGGCGGGGGACCAGGACAGGTTGTTGGTGATCTGGACACCTAAAAACCTGAAGCTCTCGACCCCTTTCTACTTCATCCCCATTGATGTAGACAGGGGCATGTCCACCTTTACACTTCCTGAGGTTGATGACAATCTCCTTTGATTTGTTGACATTGAGGGAGGGATTATTGTTGCCGCACCAGTTCACCAGATTCTCTCATTCCTGTTCTCTGTCTTGTTGTTTGAGATCCGACCCATTTTGGTGGTATCATCAGCAAACTTGAGAATCGAATTGGAGGGGAATTTGTCCGCACCATCATAGGTGTATAAGGAGTATAGTAGGGGGCTGAGAACACAGCCTTGTGGGGCACCGGTGTTCAGGATGATCGTGGAGGAGGTGTTGTTGCCTATCCTTACTGATTGAGTTAGGAAGTTCAGGATCCAGTCACAGAGGAAGGTTCCGAGGCCCAGGCCACGGAGTTTGGAGATGAGACACAGTGAGCACGTGA